>JAJJMA010051519.1:0-10949 GCA_023529015.1 Papaver nudicaule | reverse complement strand
TTTCATTTGTATTATATTGTGATCTTGTTGTTTTCGGTTGACCCTCAGGGTAAGGCAAGTTCCATGGTGGCAGTTGCGCTTGGACCTCAGCCCGGTTGGGAGGTGAGGTCATTCCCAAACTTCCAACAATTTTACCATTGATTTAGGCTATATATAAGAACAGAACACCTTGGCTGTTCTACATTGAAACAACAAAAACCTAGCATCATAATCACCTTGGCTCTATAGTAATTTATTTTCCTTGTTTATCATTTCTTGAAGGTTCTGGATGCTTGTTCAGCTCCAGGAAACAAAACTGTTCACCTTGCTGCACTTATGAGAGGAAAGGGAAAAATCACTGCTTGTGAACTTAACAAGGATCGAGTGAAACGATTAGAGGACACTGTCAAATACTCTGGAGCGTCTAGTATCCTTTCCAAATCTTTTACGTTTTATGCACTTGCCAATTTGTTTGTATGGGAGATTTTTAGAAGTAATTCACATATGCTCAAAATCTTGAATCAATATATGGTATCGGGGTTTAAGTCAGATCTCTGTTCTGTCTGCCTATGATTATATTGCACATAAGCTTTCCGGGATATGAAGTATGACCTTGCTTTGGTAGTTATTCAATGCGATTCTCTCACTCTTCATCTTGTTAATTCTCGTTTGATTACATTTACAGTATTATACTTCTGTAACTTCGTGGCATTATATTCCTTAATCGTATCTCCAGATGTGAAAGTTTTGCATGGAAATTTTCTGAACATAAGCACAGAAGACCCCTTGTACACAAAGGTATATTCCTAATCAATTACAAGGATAAGTTACGGATTTACAGCATGTAGTATAAGGATTACAAAAAGGTGATTCCCGTTAACGTTTTCCTTGTGTAGGTTCGCGCCATTCTCCTGGATCCTTCTTGCTCTGGCTCTGGAACTGCTGTTGACAGATTGGATCATCTTCTCCCATCATTTACTGCAGGTTAGCTTCATTTCATTCTGTCACTTCTTTCTCTTTCCTTGACATGTTTTTAAGTCTAATACAGCTGATATGAATTCATACTATGATCAGCTCAAGCTGCTAATGTTGCTGACACTCCAAGGGTGAAAAACCTTGCTGCTTTCCAAAGCAGAGCTCTTGCGCATGCATTATCTTGTAAGTTATACTTCAGATTTGGGTAGAATTACTTCGAATTTATGTAAATAGATTTTGTGACAAATGCTAGAAAAGTAATTTCGCTCTAAAAGTTTCAGAGAGGAGGACATGATTTTTCATTTTTTTCTCTTTTAACAGTCCCAGCTGTTGAGAGAGTGGTGTACAGCACTTGTTCCATCTACCAAACCGAAAACGAGGATGTTGTTAAATCAGTTCTCCCACTGGCTGATTCCCTCGGTTTTCATCTGGAAGCTCCTTTTCCAAAGTGGACTCGCCGTGGTCTTCCAGTTTTTGAAGGCTGTAAGTGTTCGTCTTATGATATCCTTGATGTTTTATAATCGAATTGTGTATCTTTTGTCTCTCTAGAGATGAGTTTTCATTTAGTTATTGAAAATATTTGGCAAGTTGAAACTCAGGACAAGTAAATGAGTTTCCAAAAATATTTAGAATTCTGAAACGTTTTGCTGTGAGGAACTTGTGATCTGTTAGCTTTGTTTGTTAACTTTGCTCATATTTGTGTTGCAGCTGAACATTTGCTAAGAACAGATCCAGTGGTAGACATGGAGGGCTTCTTTATTGCCCTATTTGTTAGGAAGACTGCAGATAGCAGCTCTGTGGCGTCCCAAGAAAGCAAAGACACTACCCCTATCAAGCAAATTCGAAAGAAACCTGTAAAGAAGAGATTGTTGCCCAATCGCTTTACGAGGATGACACAAATGATGTTGCGCTCTTCCTTGATACGTCAAGTACAAGAGTTGGGTTGATTTGTAAGTTGATTAACTTTGTTTAGCTGTTCATTTTGTTTGTGTATTAACCTGTTTCACTCCAGATCACCATTTTTAATTTAAAATTTTCTCCTTTATTGTCTGCAAGTAAGATCCCTACCAAGCAACTAGTGCATTTATAATTGGGTGACGAAGGAATAGAGAGAAGTTGCAACTGGACCATGGAACCAAAACCCACCAGTACCAGTCGAAAACACCACCACTTCCCCAACTAAGGCTGTTTTCTATGGAGGAAAAGGAGGGATGAAAGTGGAACTGGGAGGAAAGCGAGGAAAGCTTTATCGCTCAAAAAGCGATAGAAACTATCTCGCTTTCACTATAGCGAGATATTCTATATCGCTTTCTGGAAAGCGAGATAGCTTTCCTCGCTTTCAGTTTGACCGTTTTTAATTTACACCCTAGTTACACCGGCTGGCGTTGTCATACCTATGTTGTTACACCCCGCTTACACTCGCGATTCCGTCCTTTTGAATAACATTTACCCACTCAGATTTTTCCTGTATACAACCCTGTTCAACCTTGAGACGAACTCGCAATTTATTGGGTTTTTTTAAAATATCACCATGTTGAATGACCTAGGGAGCACCTTATTTGCTTATTCGATTACACACCTGACACAAGTGATTAAAGCGAGCATGAAATGGGTGAAGAGAATACATTTTTTACTTGTGGGGGTTGAAGTGATTACACCCTGTCAGAAAAAAAGATAAGGTGTATCCAGGGAATCACGTTTCTATGGTCACAAGTTAATGTACTCAAATATATTTTCTATGGTCACAAATAGTTTGCGCTCACTATATAACATCACCCCACTTCTCGTTTCAAAATAAATCATTGTTATCTAAACATAAATATGATAAATATTGGGAGACGTAACTTCCACTCCAATGAAGATAACAATATCATCAAAGCTTATTATGCAATCAAGTTAGAAGGAGGAAATCTTAACAACCAAGATTTATGGGCTGCGGTTGTACCTAAGTTTGAAGAATTGAGCGGTGGAAATCCTAATGGTCGTCAGATAAGAGCGTTGATGAATAGACGACATATCATCAAGGGAGACATGAGAACTTTTCATAGCTATGTTATAAGATGCAGGCAAGAACATCCTAATTATGGTGAGGCTAATGTGGTAAGTTTTCTACAATAGGGTGATTTCATCCAACTAAAGTACGAGTCTAAATAACTCTCTAGTTAAATGTTTCTTCTGCTTACATGGTTTGTAGATGATTTGGTCAAAGAACATTTTCTCATCGGAGAAGCATCGCACGTTTAAGTACGAGGCCCCTTACAGTGTGGCGAGATTATGTTACACAAGTACATGATTAACATGCATTTTGGAAGGTTGCAGTGTTTGTGTATCCATCTAATTACACTGGATATAATAATAATTGTACGTTTGAAACACCTGCATATCATAGTGCACTATAGCGCAACTGTTTCAGCTGAATGTAATAAAGATTAAGAGTAATGCAAATAAGAATTATATTAGACTCACAAGCATACATGGTTATAGAACCACAAAACGTAAGGCAAAACAAATTTGCAATCCTTTAAACCAACACTTCCACATGGTTGGATGAGTGAGGTCTCGTGATAGATTTACCCACAAAATATGATTAAAATTTTTACACATAGATAAGTGCTGGATTCATCATGGGGAAAAAGTGGACGAGAATCATGAAGCAGTCGTAGTGGGTGAATTGGGTTCCTTCGATCTCCAGATATGCCTCGGTCGCCCAACGTTCCTGTAACATTCAAGTTTAAGTTTGAGTTAGTCATTGATAACATTGAAGCAAAATAAACATAAAGGGTAGGGGTGTAAATTTTACCCGGCGGCCCTGCGCCCGGTCCCTCCCGCCCTTGCCCATGACAGCCCACGGGTGCCCATGACCCGTTACAGGCTGGCCCGCCCTTACCCTTTTAAATAAAAGGTCGGGCACAGGCCATGAGTCAAATTTCGATGCCCGGCCTAATACCCGACCTATTAGCCCGCCTATAATACCCGCCTATGATACCCATCATATTACCCACTTACCCTGCCCATCTGGTTAACACAAGGAGAAGATTGGACACATGCCTGATCATTTCTTTTCCTTCGATTTCCTTTTAAATTTCATTTCTTTGGTATTGAGTGAACTAGTTTGATTGAATGTTTTCAAGGTTTGAACTTACCACATGACTTACTTTACATATTTTTTTTCATTCGAGAGTTAAGTAATTTTTTTCCTACTTAAAAATGTTGTGCTAGTAATAACTTAAATATTCATGGGCTGCCCGGCCCTGCCCGCCCTTGGCCTCATTGCATAACAGGCTTGGGCAGGCCATGGGCAGTATTATTTGTAGTTTAGCCCTGCCCTCCCGACCCTTTTAATTAATTGGGTAAGAGATATTTCTACCCTCCCGGCCCTGCCCATGAAATAAAAAGGCTGGGCTACCCGGCCCGGCCCAATTTACACCCCTAATAAAGGGGTATAGAAGTTACAAAAAACTCACATATGTTTCTCTATTCCTTGTTGGTCCAGGAGGAGGCGGATGATCGTAAATAATTTTAAGAATAGCTAGATACTTTCTAACATTCCTCCTTGTCTTACGTACCCTGGTTTTAAGCGACCCAACATTCCACGCATTATGATTTCCTTCGATTTCAGCAAAGTTCACCATCACTCTGTTCCAAAATTCATTAGCGGTAACTCTTAGGTGTTGGTGGTCTTCAACTAATTGTACCATGGCCCAACCCCGTATCAATGCCACATCCTCCTCCGGAGTAAAGCTTTTCATACTTGAAGAAGAAATAAAGGAATAAACACAAAACCTTAATAGTATGCTGCACAAGGAGTATTATGGTTTCAGTTGGATGAGTGGGATGAGGGTAATGTAGAAGAAAACATCATATTTATAATAAAATCTAGGGGCACTTGACAGTTATTCACATATCGTCGTTTTCTCGTTTTGAATGAAAAACAACTTGTTTTTTTAATTTATCCCACTGTCCTCTTTTAGGGAGAATCTGCTTTTCGCGATTCCCTTCATCGAAGTGACAACTCCTTTTATCATTTCCATTTTGAATCTAAAAAAGATCATAGTAACATTGATAGACAACTCTTCATCTTTACTCCCCCATACTCAAAAGATTGAGAATCTTTTTGATGATAGACTAGTAGAACATTGATTGACAACCCACCCCAATAACGAATCAAAAATAAAAATACTCTTCCATAGTTAGATAAATCGTTTATTACATAATCGTACGGCGAAAACATATTACATTAACATAAACCATAAATTACTAACTCACTTTCGTAGGAATCACGGTTACACTTAGCATGTGCAACTTATACACTTTGGATAACTCATATGAGTCTTCCCGGGTGCATTTCGGGAAAATTATAAATATATATTAAATAAAAGTTTTGAAAAGGAAATCTCCTGCGAGTACGTGCGAGAAAATCAGCTTTCGCCCTTTGCTCCGGCAACCAATAAGAAAACTCATTATTCGTTTGAACAACAAATAAATAGATTTAAATACAAAAACACTTACTATCTCCACTGGTGTAAGTCTCGGTACAATCATGCGTTCATACCGCGATCTCTGAATCTCAATATAGAGTCTAACGTATCTGAGTATTGTGCCGCATCGATCACGCAAGGAATCAGCGTCTCTTGCATTAGGGTTTCCAGAACGAGCAAACCTCTCCATAATTCTATTCCAGACGATATCAAAATCAATTCTTTGAATATCCTCCGCTCTATGAACAAATGACCATGCCCTAATTAATGTTAAGTCTTCTATTTTGGTATATCTAGCCATGGATTGAAAAAAAAAATCTTATAAGGTGAATGTAGTCTTTACTTGTATTCCTTGCATGTCCATTTATACACTCAATGGATGAAACACAACCCAAAACAATATTCGATTCCCTACTCCCCATGCCATAGGTTCCTATTCAGGATATCCTTTAATAATACTAGGGTAGATATCCTAGACATCTAGACCTATATGATGTTCTTGTTGGAATGACCTTACCATACGAAGTGTCACCTAATTTTGAAATAAAGACAATTAAATATTTAAAAATAACAAAACTATGATTGAAAAAAAAACATAATTTCCTGATAACTATTATGTTAATAAGAACCATTAAAGAAACTACTTGTACGTTAACACACCATATCCCTAATTAGAAATAAAGTTAATACTACACGAAAGAGTTGGAGCAACAGAGCAAGAAGATAAACACTAACTATTTAAACATCCAGAAATACACCACAACTATTTACAGACATGTAAAAGTTTAATCCTCTAACTATGCCACGACCGAGAAAGAAAAGATTGGGGGATAGGAGTATCCTGCACGGTTGTATCCATGTCTTCTAGACCGTGAACCCACTATTGTTCCATTGGATGGCTTGACTGGTTAAGACCCACGTCCATGTTGGAACTTGCATACGCACCTTGTGAACTCGAGGATGCGCCCCCACCATACGTTGTTTGCGGCCATGCACCCATGTCCATTCCGAGTCTCAGTCCAAAAAGGTCCCCTGTGTTGGGCACCTGAGAGGGTTGTGTTTGGATGTTTGGAGATGTGTCGGGGTTGCTGCGTTCAAAATCGGAGTTTGAAGAGCTACTCCCCAACTCCCAATATTTTGTCACATCATAGATACTTGCCCTCATTGAGTTGATACACGCTTGTTGCTTAAAAATGTGGCTAAGCAATTCTTCCTAAAAAACCCCATTAAAAGATTTTACGTCACAATAAAATAAAGGTAACTTCAAAATATTAGGGCTTCACGACTGCTAAAAAAAAAAAACTTACCGGTGATCTGTTGATTTCAGCGGGATCATAAGCGATTGGTTCATCGCAGCTGAGAGGTATCGTAATGTCTCTGCCATTTCTGTATGCCTGATAACTATCTTCTAAAATTTCAGGTAGGTCACGGTATACCTCAGGTTGGGGCGCGTACTGACTGAAGCGACAATAGAGGTCAGGCTGAGTCCCTTAAGGCATGCTGGTTTTGCCTCTATTGGCAACACCAAACTCATCCTTGTTCCTCACATGCTGAACCAAAGGCAAATATCTTCCGACGCTTTTGCTTGTCCACCACTTGTGGTAATGATCGGCACTGACATGCAGATAATGGGACACTTCAGTCACTTGATCGCCGTCCTCAATCGTGGAGTCCTCATTTGGGGGGTCATTAGGCATAACTATGTCACCGTCAGCTGCCGCCAACACCGTTCAGGGAGGTAATGACTCTTGCGAAACTTCATTCATAAACCTGAAAAAAAATTGTAGGAACTATAAGATAAGTATCCAACAAAAAACCAACAATAATCATGGAATTTAAATGATAGGATAGATAACCTGACACCCTTCTGGCCTCTAATACCATAAGGTCATCGCAATGATCGTCCATAATCCACGGTTGCCATTCAACGGTGGTGGCGGTTTGGGAATCAATATTCAACCTAGTCATATAAAGACTATGCCTATCTAGCTGCACTTGTTCGGTCGGGTCAATGCTTGTTTTGTTAAACAATGCAAGGGCGGGGAATGGCTCACGCCTCGCCGCCTCGGGTTCCACATCCGCTAAGCGTTTAGGTAAGGGCTGACAGTTGCGAAAGTAGAACTAGTACCAGTACTCGAGTATCATCCACGTACCTCCCATGTCATTAGACGCTTTGCTACTCCACTTATCTAGATGTTCAAACAAATTTCCCAATGCAGCCCACCCCCAGTCGTACTTGCCCACATTATCCAAGTCTACCAAAAAGCGTATCCACCCTTTCTTTAGCCTTGTAGTTGTGTCTCCGACCAACCATTTACCAATGCACCAGAATAAAAACATTCTGGTTAACTCTTCAGCGATTGCTCTGTTATTCTTGCCTTTTCGCCCTTCTATATAACGAGCTATGTGCCCACTAAGAACATCACTGTTGTTGGTTCCCCATTATGGCACCGGTTTATCGTCAAACTGTGGGTTATCGAGCTGCCTCTGGCGAAGTGTATCACGCCAAGCCTTGGCGCCCGAAAACCACAAATCATACAAAACCCTGTCTTCTTTTGATACATTTTTGCAAATTGGTCTTTCCCTACCGAATCCTATTGCTATTTTTGTGAGCCTCACAAAATCTAGCGGAGTAATACCAATTTCGAATTCAGGAAAATGAAAAGTCTTGGTTTTTTTAAACCACCGCTCCATTACTGCCTCGGCCATCTGGTTGTCAGCATTCAATAGCTTGACATGGAACATGGCTGAAAACCCACAACGTTCTAATATCTGTTGCGCTCTTTCGTTTTCTTCAGTGACTATGTTGTAAAACTCAGAAAGCTGGGTCAAATTGGTTTTGAATTGGGGAGAACGAACATCGGTCATGTCTTCACTACACCGATGATGCATGCCTTTGAACGATAACGTATCCCCGAAATACATTCCCTAAAATATACAAATACACAATTAATAAAAGCAATCGTAATGTTGTAACACATTCAACATACGCCGCAAAGCCAACAAACACACATGCAACATGTTGTAAACACATTCAACATAAGCCGCAAGAATACTACAACCAATTTTCACATTTCTGGCGATGCAACTTCTATCGCCTAGGAAAAAATCTCCCCATACGAAACCCAAAGAACTCATATGTATTATCACAGTAAAATTTAAATTCAATCAAACTCAATATCTACTAAAATTATTCAACCTATATCATCACATAAATCATGAATTAAACCCCAAACAACTATATTAGTAATTATAGATCAGATTCATGATGAAATTAAAAAAAATTCATCCAAAAATTAAGAACATACCGCTGCCATTTTTATGGATGAAATCAAATTCTAAAACCTCCCTTTTAATCACCAAACCTTTTCGGACGTACCCGTTCCTTCAATTTCAAAAAAAAACCTAATATTTATCGTGATTTCGAAGTTTAGCAGGGAAACAGGGAACAATGGAGGAAGAAAGAAGAAGAAGATTGAAGAAGAGGGAGGAGAAAACGAGGGTTTTGGTTTATTTGGGCGTTTTCTGGAAAGCGAGGAAAGCCGCTTTGACTGGTTTTGACCGGTCAAGCGATATAATCTATATCGCTTCACCTGAGCGATATAAACTATCTCGCTGAGCGAGATAGCTTCCCTCGCTCCAGTGGTGCCTCCATAGCCAACAGGCGTTCGGGAGGGGCACTGGGGAAACACTGTTGGGATGATTTCTCTCACCTCCATAGAGAACAGCCTAAAACCAACACAAATTGCTGTCACAACTTACAAACACGAGCACCCTTTGCTGTTTTAGATCTAGAATAATAGGGTTACAAGATTTTGATTGGCTGGGTACAAAGGAGGAAACTGGGGTTGATTTGTGGACTTACCTTGAGCTATGAAATATAATATACTGGATGTTTTAGGGGCTGACTGATTTAGTAGGGAAGCCGATAATGAGACAAAATAGGGGTGTCCAATAACTTTTTTTCAAAACCCCTTATCCAAATATTTTCTTATTTGCCAAACTACCCCTACTTAATTATAACTAAATTGTTCAAGCGCCGCCACCCCCACCACTACCGGCACCAGAGCCGCCACCGCCACCACTATAGGCACCAACGCCACCACCACCACCATTACTGGCACCAATCCCACCACCACCGCCACTATTGACATCAATGGCGCCACCACCACCACTAAATTTTGTCTGGATTTTTGGCAACAAATTAAATCCAGCCGAAATTTCTGGAAATTGAAATTTTCATTGTGCTGTAATTCCTGTTTCGTCTAGATTTTTGAAAGAAATTTCAGTCGAAACTATACAGACTCTAGCAAATTTGGTTTCAGAGAAATTTTCGTCTGGAATTGACCTAAATAATCAAACCGAAACAAAAATCGTCTGGATTTTTCACAGTTCGGCTAGGTTGGTTGCGACACCATTTAACAAACCCAACTTTTCGTCTGGAATTGACCAAGATAATCAAACCGAAACAAAATCGTCTGGATTTTTCGCAGATTACACTATTTTCGACTAGGTTGGTTGTGACACAATTTACCAAACCCAACTTTTCGTCTAGAATTCACCTAGATAATCAAACCGAAACTAAAAATTGTCTGGATTTTTCACAATTTACCCTATTTTCGGCTACGTTGGTTGTGACATAATTTAACAAACTCAATGTTCGTCTGGAAACAATGCATGCAATACAAAACTAATCCAGACGAAAATTCTGGAACTTAATATTTTGGTTAGATTTCTAGGGTTTAATCCAGACGAAAATCTCATTGAACCCTATTTCTTAATCAATCAAACAATCCACGCATAAAAATTGAGTCATAGACAAAATTAAATAATAAAACTGATTTTCAGGGAGGGACTCATTTTCATCACTTTCATTGGGGAGGAGGTGGTGGCGGCGGCGGTGGCGACGGAGGAGGTGGTGGTGGTGGCCCATGTGC
The DNA here is from genome assembly GCA_023529015.1 of Papaver nudicaule. Lineage (NCBI taxonomy): Eukaryota > Viridiplantae > Streptophyta > Magnoliopsida > Ranunculales > Papaveraceae > Papaver > Papaver nudicaule. Next base: position 580 of record JAJJMA010051519.1, on the reverse strand, counting down.
CGGCAGTAATGGTGGTGAAATCCGTAGAAGGAGGAGATTTAGATTTTGTTTCTGGTTACAAAACTAGGCATTATTTTATAGGGTAATTTAGACTTTTCATTATTTTTTGACACCCCTTATAACATCCCCTAGGATAGTAATATTGTTTTCCGGCTTCCCTACTAAATCACCCGGCCCCTTAAAGAATGCAATCTAAGACTAGGAATGCCAAAAAAAAAATTTAATATTGGTTCATCGTGTTAAAAAAATCTCTGGTGTATTCCCCCACTACTACTTCGCTCCCAGTACGTAATAGCTGGAGTAGGAAAAACGCTGAATGGTACAGTGCTGAAAGAATATTCTATTGAATCTTATTAAAACTAATAATATATCCTTCGGATCTGATCTGTTTATTCTATTTATTGTTGGGCGCTGAATGGTTAAGCGTTTTGTTATCTAATCTCCCAAGATGTTCAATCTAGATTGGACACCATAAAACTAAGCCTAACAAACAAAAGACAAGCATCATACTACATGTATTATCCATTAAAAGTGGTGTGTGTACCGGTATAATTTCGAGCAAACAAAAGAGAATAACTTG
>JAJJMA010051503.1:12957-30457 GCA_023529015.1 Papaver nudicaule | reverse complement strand
ATATCCAAACTAGCACGGTGGAAAGACCGACTATGATATCCTGTTTCATAAGTAAACTACTTGCTTCATGATATCCTCCCTTACCTTACAAAATAAAAATATCTCATGAAGCTTTACTACATGCTTGCAACGCGTATAGTTTTAAACAAGACAGATATAAGACCGTAAATTGGAATATTGAAATATTGATATTAGTGGTATCTAGGGTTTAATTGTTCTTTCTTTGTATCTAGGGTATCTTGAATGGTATAACTCACTGTTGGGCCTGCTCACTCCATACGGCCCTTCAATGTGGTGTCCCTTAGCATCTAAAGGGAGCTGGTGTAAGTGATGTTTTGGTATGTTTTAAGAAAACATACAGGAGACTTTTTTAGTCTCATCTCCTGTCCGTGTAAAACAGGAAAGAGTGAGAGTTAGAGAAGGTTTTGAGTGCAACCACCTTTAGAGCTTGTCTTGGGTGATGATTCTTTGTGGGTTTTGAAGAAGGAGAAGAAGGGTTCTTGATTAAGGGTCCGTTGGTTCATTGGCAATTTCTTCATATCTACAAAGGGGGAAAATCTAGGGTTTGTTCAAACCCTAGTAGTAAGTATCTCTACACTTGCTATTGTTGATTTCTTGTTGAATCTTACCTATTGAGTAAAGGAATTAGTGTATCCACCATTGTATTGGTGAGTATTGTTGATCCACCATTTGTGGTGAGTTAGGGCATAGTTAGTCAAGTGCAAATTGTATATTGCACTTGAGGTTGTTGTTGTGTATCCCATTGATTCATAGTGGAAGTTTGCCCCGTGGTTTTTACTCCTCTCATTGAGGTGGTTTTCCACGTTAAATCCGGTGTCGCATATTTGTCTTTGTTTCGTCGTTTCCTTTGATTATTTCCGCATTGTGTGTTGCATCCATATTGTGCGCAGAGTCTCGGATTTTGCAGGTCTTCCCCAACACTCACAACGACATCACTTCTGATCTCTATTTGATATTAGTACTTTTAGTATTATAACCCTCTAAGTGTCGCCTCTTTTTATACATGACTTGGCGATTATAAAAATATAAAATTGGTTAGTATTTATTGGAGATAAGTTCTAAATTTGCAGCACATGGAGGAAAGATAAAGTATCCACTAAACAAATGATCGAATGACTTTGCTGAGAACTAACCTTCAGAGTTCTGATCGAGCTTATGAATTTGGTTGTGTATGGTGAGAGGTCATTAACAATCCTGGTGATTCCCAATTCCACTTGATTTAGTACTACTACCATATATTTATCAGATATACAAATTTCAATCTGTTAGATGTGTATAATAACTGTTGTCTTAGCTCAAATGGAAGAGCACATGGTGTTCAACCATGTAATTGTGGGTTCGACTCCCACAGATAACACTGTTGTTTATGTAGCCTAAAACCTTACATAGCTTCGGATGACAAGAATATTGATTCTATTATTTGATGTTCACTGAGTGGGGATCCAACGAAGGACATGGAGTTTCACCAGATAAGTACGGTGGTTAGCAATCATGATCTGATTACTGCTCATCCCACTACTAACCTTTTGTTGGAAGCTTTGGAAGTACCAAGGGCACACAAAAGTACCTTGACGCTGACTATGATTATAATCTGTCTTAATACCACTACAATTGGAGATACTATTCAGCATTGACCCCGCTTCCATAAATCTCAAAAAGATCGAATTGATCAATGACTGAGAAGTATGTGTGTCCTGTTTGCAAGTCCGACATTAATTCTCAACTGTCGCCTGTTATAATAAGTCTTAAGTGTCTCCATTCATTATGTATAGGTTATATATATATCATCTTAAAAATTTGATCTCATTTTTATGCTTAACTTCCATGAACCTGATCTTAAAAACCCGAGATTGAAAAACTATTTTTTCAAAAATATACATGGTAAAGACCGTTTTGCTCCTCTAAAAAGCGCATAATGTACAATGAGGCATGAACAAAATTCAGTTAATTTCCACTTGAGTATAGCACCAACCGTTCCTGTAAGGTTTCAGGATTGAATGTTGGTATCACATTTGGTGGTTCTGGAAGTCTTATTCATTGTACCCATCTGCACAATAATTGAATAAAAAAGCACAGTAGTACTAATTCGAATCAACAGAAATTGGAAGAACAAAAAGAAGCAGAAAGAAAAAGAGAATCAATGATCTTACCAGCATCGTCAAAGAAGGGAGTACATGGATTTCTGCCCAGAGTTGACGACCAATAATCTCAAATTACTGAACAAAGGATAGGAAGAACCCAATTCTTCTAGATTGAACATATCAATCAGGGAAAATGAAGTAGCGAACGAAATTCGATGCTTAAAGTCTTCAAAGACATGCTTTTATCACAAGATAAGCAAGACATGGGAGCAGCCCGATAACTGCAGGAATTTGTGCAAGTCCGTACCAATAATGTTCCAATACTTACAAATTCGGTAGAACTGATGGAACACACATCCAGGAGGGAATGTGAACCCCATACACAATAGTGTGAAGTGCGGCTCACTACACGACTTCGGGCATCGGAGGATAATTCAACATGTGATTTAGTCATGGGACAATGTTAGCAGACTTGATACAGAACTGACATAATCATTTGGGACGAAGCCCCAATTATTCACAGAAACGCATTCAAATCTCTGAAGCGGACAGTTAGAGATCTCATGAATAAAGTCAAAAACAAGACAAAAGAAAAACTATTTGGAGGGAAAACTATTCTACATGGTGGAGACTTCAGGCAAATTTTACCAGTAATCCAAGAAGGAAGTAGAGAAAACATTGTAAATGCTTCTATTAACAGGTCCAAACTATGGGAGCAGGAACAGTTGTTTGAATTAACCGAAAACATAAGTCTAGCGAATGGAAACTAAACCCAAGGATAGACAATGCATATACGAATTCAGTAAATAGATTTTAAATCACGGGGATGGAAGTTACCAGCAAAGGCAATAGAAGGTGAAGAAGAAGAGGCAACCTGGACCAAAATACCGGATGACATATTAATCAAGTGTGAAGAGAATCCAGTTGAGACTATGGTTCAAAACATCTACCCTAATCTGATTAAGAATTACAAGAAGAAAAAATACCTTTAGAAAAGGTACATCCTAACTCCAAAGAACGATACAGTTGAAGAGGTAAATGACTATGTGGTATCTAAGCTACCAGGCGAAGCGCTATAGCTAGATTTTGAGAATGCAAAATGACGTACAACCAAGAGTATCTTAATAATCAGAAACTATCAGGGGTGCCTAATCATATACTTCGATTGAGGGTTGGTGTACCAATAATGCTTACTCGAAATTTAATTCAGGAAATGAACCAACATAAACCTTTCTCCAAGACACAACAACTGATGTCAATATGAAAATTCATTAGAATCAGAACCTAATTTAAGATAGAACCCTAAAATTCAATTTCATAAAACTCAAACCCAATCAAACACTAAAAACTCATTGACTTTAGAATAAATTGTGACTTCGGTTAAATCATTCCAATGGAATTAAATCCATTCATTTACTTAAAAATCAAACACCGTCTTGAATCAGATTCGCAGAAATCAAACATGAGTAAAAAGGTAAACTTTGAAATCGTTTTGAGAAACAAAAAAATAACAAATTCTAAGATCAAGTAAACAAATTTAACTTCGTTTTATAATAAATCACCTTTGATTAACAGTTAAACCCTCAAAATAAAATAAAACTTTACAATTACACCGGTTCTTCTTCAATCAATATCAACAAAGTTTGGATCAATCAATTTTCTCATTCGTTTGAAACAATCAATCTCTGATCTATGACCACATTTGTATTTCTGTAAATTGGAAAAACTCGAAATTAACACAACACACGTATGGACTCAGACCATACACGATAGTGTGAGACGCGGTGAGCCGCACGCCTTCGGGACTTAGGCCCGTGCGAACGCACGGGCTGGACAACTAGTCACCTTAAGAAAGGGAATTAGAGATTTCTTTCTCTCTGTATTTTATTTTATTGAAAGAAAGTACCAAAAGTGTCCTCTCTTCAATCGGAAATATCTAACGTCCGAGTTCATACCACAACCGTGATGAGTGCCATGTAAGAAAATTTTTTACAGAGAATTTTGGAATTGCCGTTTTTAAAACAAAATTTTGAAGAGATCTATGGATATAATTTTTTTTTTTTTGAATGAAATGGATAGAAAAGATGTTGTTTTTATATATATATCTTATATTTATTTTTAGTTTACGGGTAACTCTTTATCAGTCAGGAAAATATATTTTATTACTGTATATGCAGGTTCTTTTCCACATTTATGCCAACTTTGGTAAATAGTATAAATTGCAAATATTCTTTCCTTTTTTTTTCCCAAGTGATTTTGTTTTAATAAAAAAATCGGGATTTTTTTTCCAGAATTTATTTTTTGCCCATAAAAATCTAGCTTTCCATATTTTCCCTTGCTTGTCATATTGAAGTGAGCCCCAAATCCGACGGTGTAAATTTTAAAAAAAATGTGTAAACGGAGTGTAACAAATAAAGTAAAATTTTCGACCAATCACAATCAATACCTTAGTTATCCATGCGGGTGAGAAAACCATATTGATTCAGGGCCATCGATCTAACTGATTGAATAACACTTGAACGGCCACGGAATGTAGGCGATTTTAGGCCAATAAAAATCTATGGTTATGTTCACCAACCAATAGGAACGTAGGTTAAAACGACTTTCAATGTGGAGTGAGGGATGGTATTGAGTGGTTTAGGTTGTTCAGGGAAAAATTAAAACAAAAAAATAGTTACAGTATTGTTTAAGGAAAATTTGTTTTTTAATCCATCCAAAGTCAAATGAACTTGACTAAAGTCAGCTTTCCCTTTAGTAAAAGTGGCTTTCCCCCTAACAATTATCTTTTTTGACGGAAAAACTTACAAAAGCTATCTTTGGACTGCGCAGTCAGGGAGACGGCCAGAGAGGAGGTTAGCAGCCATCTTACACTAAAAGCTCTAAGGTGTAAAAGCCTCCACGTCGCACGGTGACAATACCACAACTTTCTATTGGTCGAGAAAGAGTTTCTCTTAGAGGTGAATTCTGAGAGGGACACTTGGCAATTGTCTATTGGTTTATATTAAGTTACACTTTGTTTACACTTATTCAAAATCTCTCCCACTATGGTGATGTATACCTACTTTTGCAAACTAAGTTTTAAACCAATTAACATTTGCCACGCGTGTTTATATCTAACTCCAAGGAAAAAAGAAGGTTACCTACTTTAAGTCTGGCCCCTGTTTGATCTTTTCGCTTGCCCCTTGGTGTCTATTTCCGTCTTTTCACCGTAAATTAGAATTACCTCGGTGTCATATAAAAACGAATTCTCTCTCTCTTTCGCCTTAAAACAGAAACCCAAACGCAATCTAGGTTTTTATCCTCGCGATTCTTCTTGATTCTTTTGGTGTCAATAAATTCAAGCTAGGTTTATTGATGGTGAGTTATCTTTATTTTGTTTTGATTCACACGTATTCGGTCTTCCTCTTCTCCAGCCCAAAACCCTAAACAAAACTATGTTTTCGACGATATGATTCTCACCCTATTTTTCATTGATCTGATGTATTTTGATTGATGTATTTTTGTTTTAGGTGAGGAAAGACTAATTTGACTGTTTAATTTGTAGGGAGGTCTTTAAGAAGTAGAAGCGCCGGTGAAAACTCGGAGGCAGTGGTATTCCAGTTACGAGACTCGGGCAGAATAAAAAAGAAAGATTGATTGCCGGTGGATCGACAAAGAAATGCTTTAGAATTACTATATTAGAAGCGAAGGAAATTATAACGGTGAAACATAATTTATGATTTTAATTTATCATCTTCCGAGACATTTCAATATTCGTCTCGAGTCATAGAGTATAAAATAGAGTTTGGAGATTAATTGAGCATGCATGATTGAATTGGTGGAACTCGAAAACCCTAGTTACCGATTCTCCCAGTTTGTCTTTATTTTTTTATTTTATTTTTAAATCATCTTTTAAAAATCCCAAAATACATCATTTTCGATTAATAAATTAGGAATATTAGTTACAATACTTTCCATTGCTCCCTGTGGGTTCGACCTTGTAGATGGTGGATTTTTGAGCAAGGGTAAAAATGTCAAAAAAAGATAGATACCCGAATCTACCAACAAGAATATTTCATGAGAAGCCTCACAGTAGGGAACTATGAAGGTGCCGCAAGGATGTTACCTCGTCAGAGAGGCATCACCTCGTCAGAGAGGCATCACCTTGACAGAGAGGCGTCACCTTGACCAAGAGACGTCGCTAAGAGACGTCACCTTGACGAAGAGACGTTGCTTAGAGACGTCGCCTTGACAAAGACTATTGCCCTTGGACGAGCTAGACCACTTACGAACGAGACATGATGAACACGTGCAACCCTAGCTTCATCCACTAGTCTGTTGTAAGTACAATTATGATTAAGTAATGCTAATATTATTTGATTATGACGTTCAAAACGATGATGTGATCTTCAAGGGTCCTGGTCAAACAACGATGATGTGATATCTAAGGGTCCTAGTCGGATAAGTGATGACGTGATCTCTAAGGGTCCTAGTCACATGCAGATGAGTCTACCTCATCAACAAGCCTACACACAGGCAGATGAGTCTACCTCGTCAACAAGCCTACACAAGAAGATGAGTCTACCTCGTCAACAAGCCTACACATGGCAGATGAGTCTACCTCGTCAACGAGCCTACACACGCTAGTGGCACTAATCCCCCATCTAGCCAGGATGCTTATCCTCTTATTTCACATACTGGCCCTATGTGAATGACGATGTGGCCTCTAAGGGTCCTAGTCAACCTGGACAGATGAGACTGAACTCATAAACTAGTCCCCACCTGGATAGATGTGTGCACCTTCATCAACAAATCCTACATGGATATATGAGTGTACTTTCATCAACAAATCCACACGCACAGGTGAGACTGAACTTACCAACAAATGCACGCTACGCTACGCCGTCACATACTCTAGCCACAAGCTCACTATAGGAGCATGCTAGGCGACTACTGAAATACACGAACTAGTCACATGCTCATTCAAGGGCCCACTAGTTAGTTCATACACGATTAGGGTTTTGTTTATATATCTCTACCTTCACGTGTTCACACTAGACTTGCAGCTAGAGGAGGTTAATATTCTAGATAAGGTCTTCCTTGATGATCGTCGAGAATAGATTATCTAAACAAACCAGGGATAGGCTTTATCCTAGTTTCTCCCTAAGACTAGCTAGTCAAATACTAAAGTTTTATCTTTCCGTAAGAATAGTTATTCACGTGTTTAAAGACTAGTCAACTTATATGACTCATAGTCATCACCGCATGTGGAAAGCTTGGTCAAGAGGTGCTCACCTCTCTAAGACAACCCAACTCGGCACGTCAACAACACGGTCCACGACTACATATTCGACCTCGACGGTCAAATGCAACCAAGTGCAACTCATGGCACATACACGAAGGCAAGTTCGTCACAGTGGGGGGAGGGGTATACTCAAGGGTTATGGTTTGGCGATCTACGACAAAGGAAAGAAGAATTAGTAAAGGGAAACGTGCGCTATTGACAAGGAGGGGGAATTCCTGGTCTTTCTCTAATAACCAAAGAGATTATTATATCCTCGCATCTCCAGATAAGCCCTAACCCTAGCACTAATTATGGATCAGGTGTAACTTTTCCACTATAAATAGCTACCTCTATTCTCACTTTTAATTCAGAACATTCAGAGCTTCTTCTCGAGTGAACAATATTTCTCTCTCCTGCTTCTTTCTGAAGAAAATACTAACTTCATCAAGCTCTGGAAGAAAAGTGAATAGAGAAACTATACATAGCCAGAAACACCATCATTTGTGATTCAACCTCCATTGAATTACATCTGATCCATATTCTTTTCCTCTGTTTCCCTCCCTTAAACCAACCCATATCCTCTCGCTGCGACTGAAGCACTGCTGGAACGGTCAGTGTGCTTGATTTAGGCCGGCGGTGTTCGAACTCGACCTCTCGTACTCACATCATACATCACACACACACACACCACAGATCTGTCCATTTATCGATTTACCCTCTTTATTGTTTTGACCCCAAAACAGACCTGTACTTGTCGTTGTCTACTAGTTAGACACTGTACACTTACAGTTATTTATTGTAGGTTTCCAAGCCTATCAGACACCTCCCCTGATAAAACCTTTTCCCTACAAGGTGGCTGTTAACCTCTCAACCAAGCCATAAGAGCTTGTTTTAGTCCATAAAGTGCTTTATTTAGACGATACACTTTGTTTGGATTAGTTGGGTCCTCAAAGACTTTTGGTTGAGCAACAAAGACCTTTTCCTTCAAATCACCATTAAGAAATGCTGATTTGATGTCCATCTGATAGATTTTTATTTTCAGATGACATGCATGAGCAAGTAAAAGTCTTATGGATTCAAGTCCTGCTACAGGATCAAAAGTCTCATCAAAGTCAATCCCTTCAATTTGAGAGAAACCTCGAGCTACCAGTCTGGCTTTATTTCTTACAATAGTACCAAACTCATCAGACTTTTTCTTGAAGATCCATTTTGTACCTACAACATTAATGTTTGGTAGCCGATCAACAAGTGTCCAAACATTTTGTCGTTCAAACTCACTAAGCTCTTTTTGCATATCATTAATCCATGCAGAATCCCGTAGTGCTTCGTCGACATTCTTTGGTTCAACATTAGACAGGTAACAAGCATGATGACAGATATTTTGTGCTTGTTGCCTTGTCATCACTTTTGTAGTGAATGTTTCTCCAATAATGTCATCAGGTACATGACTACGACAGACCCATATAGGTTTTTCTGTAGCAGTTGGATCAACTTCTTCCTCTACATCATCGTCTTTGTTGTGGTCATTCTGTGTTTCGATCACAGTCGGAACTACACCAGTAGTGAGCGGTTCATGATCCGTTGTCTCATTTTCTACTGTTTCAATCGGCGGTAGTTCAGCTGGGGCTCTGTTATTCTGACGAAATCCAGTTATGTCATCAATGATAACATTTGCAGATTCCATCATAACTTGAGTTCTCGTGTTAAAAAATCTGAACCCTCGACTGTCAGATGCATATCCTAGGAAAATTCCCTCATCGCTTTTTGAGTCAAACTTTCCTCTTTGTTCTCTGTCTTTAAGGATGTAACACCTGCTTCCAAAGACACGAAGATAACCCAGGTTGAGTTTTTACCGTACCATAGCTCATATGGTGTATTCAAGGTAAATGACCTTAAGTATACACGATTAATGAGATAGCATGCTGTGAACACTGCTTCACCCCAAAAATTTAAGGGTAAATCTCTATTATGAAGCATAACCCGAGCCAATTCTTGAATATTTCTATTATTTCTTTCAGCCACGCCATTAGCCTAAGGTGTGATTGGTGCTGAATATTTTTGAATTATACCCAGTGAGTCACATAACTCAAATACCTTAGAATCTTTGAATTTTGTGCCACGGTCGTTCCTGATTTTCTTTACTTTGCGACCTTGCTCATTCTGGATTCTATCACAATGATCTTAAACTCTTCTAGGGTGTCATTCTTGTGCTTGAGAAATGCTACCCAGGTGAATCTAGTGTAGTCATCGACCATTACCAGGGCATATTCATTCACCAACAGAGACTTGTTGGATAGGACCAAATATATCCATACGAATTAAATCAAGTGGAGCTTTGGTTGCTATACCGGTAGACACTTTATGTGGAACTCTTATTTGTTTACCCTTTTGACAGGCACCGCATATACTATCAATATTGGCTTGTATTTTGGGGACACCTCTAACACGTTTCTTGTTAATTAACTTCCCCAATAAACGACAATTGATATGACCAAATCGTTCATGCCAAAGATGGGTAGATTCATCCTTAGTCAGGTTGCAACAAAGATCGGACTTGATATCAAGTAGATAACAATTGTTCAACCCACAAATACCATGAAATATGGTATTGCCAGATTTATATTGAATGGCGCATTTCTTTGTCTCGAAAACAACCTTGTGGCCTTTGTCACAGATTTGACTAATACAGAGAAGATTTGTTGTCATGCCTTAAACATAGACAACATCATGGATCTCGGGAATACATGGAAGTTTAATTGTTCCTTTCTTGCTAATAAAGCAGCAACTTCCATCTCCAAAGGTTACAAGACCACTTTTGTAGTCGTACACGTTCACGAACCAAGACAAATCCCCTGTCATATTCCTACTACATCCACTATCAAGTAACCATTGAAAAGAAGATGTAGATTTCAGAGCAATTGCTCCTAAGGCACATTCACGAGTTCCTTCAAAAGGGGGTGTTTCTTGAATTCTTACATGCTTCCTTAATTAAATAAAGAGTTTGTGAGCAGATTTATGCAAGTCTTTCAGTTCTTGGAGTTTTTTCCTGAATGAACTGCATAAATGTTGGAAGTGACCTTTCATGCCACAAAAGGTCCAGGGACGTTCAATATTCATGTTTTCTGAATAAGGGACCTTAAACCCGATTCCATATCTTTCCCTTGAATCATGCTTCAGACTAGATTCTAAATAAGGGGCTTGAATCCCTTTTGTCATAAATTGACTTGATCCGGATAGACTAGGGTTAGTAGTCTATTTCTCACGGACAATAACATCTAGTTTATTACTGAGCATGTTTTCCTTTTCAGATAAATCATGAACTTTCTGAACTTGAATGTCTAACCCGATATAAAGTCCTTCAACTTTTCTAATTAATCTTTGTTTTTCAATACATAGAGAATTAATAAAATCGGTCCATAAATCAGACGTGTCATCCGTTAAGATTTCTCTTTCAGAGGTTGATTTTACATGCAAGATTTGTGGTACGTTAAAAGCTTTTAAGCTTTGTTCCATAACTCACAAGCCTCGATAAACACAAACAGTTACGCCTTTAATGTGTTTACCGGCTCTGATACCAATTGAAAAAGCAGGAGTACCGGAATACAACCAACTTTTCGTCTGGGCTCGTGAGTCTTATGGTAAGATATGGACGATCTCAAAAATCAATATCCAAATCTGATAACCGGAGTACTATCACAAATGATCAGTCCAACCCAAGACAAGTCTTGGTAAATCCCCTGGATGGATTATGGACTAACTCGACGTTTATAAATAACGTACTTCTTGTGTTTGCTTGATTTATATAATCAGAGATATAATACGCAAAGTAAAGCACACAAGACACCAGAGATTTTTTTAATAAGGAAACTACGACCTGTAGAAAAACCTCGGGACCTCGTCCAGATTGAACACCGCACAGTACTAATTGTCTACAAACGGTAGCCTACTACAAGACTTCGGTCTGGGATGTAGCAAAGACTAACTCCAACCCTCAAAGTGAATTGGCTACTGTCGCACTCCTAACGTCTCATGGATCCCGCAAGACCCAACGTACTTGATTCCCCTAGATGATGTCCTTCACAGGCCTAGGAGTTGCTTTAACCGCTGTTAAAGGCTTATGTCAATAATACCGGATTTGCAACCTTAATTATCAACTGTATGTTTCGAACTGTCCTCTTCAGTTTAACATACGTAAGATGAATTCCTTCAGATTGCTCCAGGTCATACGGAAATCTTACTTTACAAGCGGGGGATGACAAGTAAAACCAAGTAAACCATGCCCAACTTGTCTCTACCTCAGTTGCGAAGAAGAATCACTTAAGAAACTTGCACAACTGGAGCTAACTAGGTCTTACAACATCGTCTGCAGCCGTACGTTGCTTCCCCCAACCTTGTATGCAACATATCAGTTCTTGAATAGCCTTATTGCAGAAGAGAAGGACTATAAAATAGACAAGAACGTGATCAGGTTACCCTGAACCCTGAACCCTGAACCTTGAGGTTACAGGTTAATCTGATAACAACCACAAAGGTACGTTATCGCCTACCTGTTCTTCCCAGCTCTCAAGAGAAGTCTTTATAGTCGTTAGGTAAATCCCACAGAGGAACTGCTACCTAATAGAGGATGACTACCACAACAATCTTACACCGAAGTGCAAAGCGTTTACGATCAATTTCACAGAGAAACTTCACCTATGCTTGATGCTTGTGGTTTTCGTTCTTTAACCCTCTATTTATAGTTCTCAATACTTTGAGATCAAGCAACTGATTTCTTAACCTACAAGTTAACAGGTGCCCGTGTAAAACGTGCCCGTTACTTAGCTTGCTCACAAAGACACCTTAGGTTAATCCCAATTGGAATTCTTTTTAACATTTATTTGCCAAGTGGTTTGTTAGCTCTTAAGCGCTTCAAGATAAAAATCCAATGACCATGAGAACACCTTTATCTTATTGACTCATTGAGATTCGTTAGATGGACCACATAAGGTATTTCGTGATAAACCAAGTCCAACTAAGAGATAAGGAGTTAGTTGTTTAACCCGTGTGAAAATCCCAGAAAATATTCACTCGGACGGTTCGTGAACCGTCCATCTGAATTCCGACCAAATACATCGAATATGTGGTTCACGTACATATACGTGTACAGGATTGACGTTTTGGAACTCAGGAGTAAAATCCAGAGTCACTGTTCACGAATCGGTTTGTGAACCATCATCATTCAGATTAGGGTTTAACTGGATCCGCTGGAAGCTCTGGGGTGGGCCAGTACTTAGAGTGTAATACTCCCTCGACTATAATCCATGGACTCTGCTCTAGAGTACTCCTTTAGATTCACCCAAATTCCTACATGTGATTTGCAAGCAAACCATTGCTACGGAAAATGTATTGCATCTATCTCATGTACCTTGTAAACTTAGTATGGTGGGAACACATACCACCATAACTCATGGTTATGTTGACAAGAATACAAATCCCAATCGTTATTAGTATCTCTACTAAAGTAGCCGACTATTTCAAAAGATAGAATAAGTATAATAGAAGAAATTTCATATAAAGTCATAACTCCTACTAACCTTTTGTCGATGAAGAATATTTGATGTCTTCTTTGTAATTACAGTCTTCGTCTTCAAGGTCTCTACTACTTTATTTATATCCCATTTCCGAAATCTAAACTATAGTAGACTAAATCAAGAATTGTGTTTTGACACCTAAAACTGACAATTAGCTTGACACACCAACGCTAGTGGGTTTGACCGGACAATGCCCTAACACTAATCATCTATTTTCCATGACTCATCTCTGGCTTACACCTAAAGTATTCAGTATGTTGGTATATTAATGTGCCAAGCAATCTATGATATGCCATTGTTGTGAGTGGATTACTTTCAGGTACTGATCAAAGCACTAGGTGCTGGAGTGCTATCGGTTAGTTTTATCGCATGGCGGTACAAGCTCCAAATCGATATCTGAAATTCTGAATTAGTTGGGAACTTTATTAATTTAACATCAGTTAGATACGGGCTACAGCCTACAGGTGTAATAACCATTGTTGTTGTCATGTTTTCTGAATGTTAATTTGAATTAGGACAAATTGGAGTCGTAAGGGTTATGCAGTATATCGTGCTCTAGCACCCTTTTATATTTAACAGTTCAATTTTTCTTTCGAGCCATGGATCTTCTTTAACTGAAAACTATGGTTATGAAGGGCATGGCAATCGATATATCTTACAAATTACGTTGGAATGATTAATGGCAGTGGTTCTGGTGGTGGTTGTGGTGGAGCTCGGGGTGGTGGTGCCTCCTCCTGCTGCTTTTGCTTCACGTCATTATGAATATCGATGCGCGTTTACTTAAAACATTGTTGAGATTTTTTGTTTGATTTGTTATCTAATCCAGTTGTATTTCTGAGCCTTATTTGGTTATTCTGACAGTTCTCCACCTCTTGCTCTTTTTTTTTTCTCTTCGTGGCCAGATTAATTTTAGAATTTTGGATCCACAAGTTCATATTCCTGCTCCTGGCACTGCTGTAAGCACTTTTCAAGATTTTATTTATTTCTTTGTTTTTTCAATATTGGACTATGTTTTCTTAATGACGTTTAAGTTTAATATTTCAGAGTTGCTGATAATGATGGAGGAGATTCTATGATAATATAGGACCTAGGTATACGCTATATAATGTGGATTTTCTAAATCATTCGGTCTGCAAGTTCACAGATGATGGTCACTTAATTAGTTTCAGCAGGAATCATTAAGACCTCATTGTTTAAACATCTCTTCTTTAATCTTAGTTTTTTTTTCTTCTAGAAACCGGTGTTTTCTCCGCGTGGTCTAGAGTTCAGGCTTCTAAAGCTGTGATGCGTAAAAGAAGAACGGCAAAAACAAATGTCAATGAAGATATTGTATGAGCTTCAGAGAATGTTATATAACAGTATATTTAGGAAATTGTGCTAACCTTGATTTCTTTTATGAATTGTCATTACAAAGTGCAAGGTTTCAACAAAGAATATGATATTAGAGAGTTAGACGATACTCTTGGTGTAATAACTATGCAGTAGATGATGGAAAAAAGGACGAGCTTAGGGTGAGGTATGTTAATCCTGGATGTTGTTTGTCATTTTTTTTACATTGGACCTAGAAGTACGAGGAGATATTGTGTTCAATAGAGACTCATGTGAGTACCCCTACACAGAAACATCTCTATCAAGAGAAATGTGATTAGCAACTCAGTTGTTGATCTCTAATCAACTGTTGTTTGTATGCTTTCCTTAATCTTTTCCTTTCATTAATGTTATGTTTCAGAATCAACTTCTTGGTCCCATTTGATGAAGTGGGTTACTGATATCTATAATCCAGGTTCGAAAGGAATGGATAGGCATAAAGTTCTGCCTAAAGTTCTTATGGATATGAACCAAAATTGATCACTTGCTTTCTCCGACCTGGGCAGCTGAATTTCTAGAACGAAAAGCCCTATTATAGTTATAAAGCTGCAAACCCTAGGAAAATGTCCATACAACTATAGATCCTAGATAAACAAGTATAGTTTGTGAATCGTTCTAAATGAGTAATTTATTGTTGAGTGTGTTCATAAATGATTTGTTCATAAATATAATGGTTTATGTGGTTGTAATAAATCCCAGGATATCATCTATTTTGACAGGGTTGGAAATCTTAGAATGATTTCTTCACTCCTCTATGTGGTGGTTCCTATACTAACATTGCTCCTTATTGAACTGATGCAAGTCATTACAATTTAATTTCGCTGTAACATGATGGAGGGTGGATAACTTACACCTATCTCATCTATTTTGTGTAGGCTTCATCTGAAGTTGAAGTAGAGTGTGTTGCACTGTGCAAAAGTGGTAAGGTATGCATCTTTCAGTGAGATTTTTTTTACTCATCGTTTTGTTTAAACAAAGGTCCATATAGTTGGCATTTGCTTGGCTACAAGATTTCTTAATGAGGTTTTAATCAACTTTCAGGAGCTCTACACCCTACATTGTCAAAGGGGAAAAGTTTGCACATCATATTGTTTCTGAAGAATTACTGTTCATGTGTTATAAGTAAGCTGAAGATAAGTTATCTCCTTACCATCCCTTTATGCCAATGCATCATTTGCGCCCAAGTGACGTTATATTGAGTCCCATTATAAACTTCACTCACATTAGAAAGTGTTACTTGCTATCTTAACTCAAATGGCAGAGCAAATGGTACTCAACCATGTAGTTGTGGGTTCGATTCCCGTAGACGGCACATTTAATTGAGTTGGCGGAAACCTTACATGCTTGCTATATCAACATTAGATCTTCAATACGCAATGCAACACATGCATGTCATATGAGCCCGTATAACCCGCATATGATTTTGTTACTATATTATCATAAAATCCAATTTACGTCTTTAATCCATATTAATAGATCCAAGACTGGATGGAAACTACAATAAGGGGAACCAAATGAGAACTAAAAGATTTTGGACCCATGCCCAGGTGATGTTGTCGCTCATAGGTTGTTATTTTGTAGATTTTTCTATAGGATACCATACATCCTACACAATCTTAATTGCCTAGGTAACGTTGTCACTCATAGGCTATTATTTTTGAGGATTTTACAATCTTAGTGTGACATTTCCGTCGTAGTCTCCTATCCCGTTTTGAGATTGAGATCACACAGACTCAGTCCACTGTGGTCGTTGCTCAAAGTCCCGAAAACCATCAGCCACACAGGCGCTGAACTATACTCGCTCAAAGAGGTATTCCATTTCAAAACCTATACATTATCTTTATATCAAATCATAAATGAAAATGAAACATCTAATTTGATTTTCCAAACGACTGTGTATCATTCTGATTTCTTATCTTTTTATGGTTCAGGCAGTGGGGAACATGCAGTGAAGAACAGTAGGAGTCAGTACTAAAAAAGAATTTCAACATGCATATGGATTGACTGGGCAAAGTTGCATAACATTGATGACTGAGCAATGGAGACCCAGAAAGAGGTCATGAAGCTACTAAAAAGAACTCTGTAGGGTTCATACTCTCTAACTTGGAGATCAATTTCATCGACCCGACTGGAAAATATATTCCTGGAAACACAACGTTATGCAAGGTAACATAATATATTTACACTTGCTCATCAGTTGTAATTATCTTTACATTTGCTCCAATATAATCCAATTGTGATCTCTCTCTTAAAAAACAAGTTAATAAGATATGGATGTTCAAAACAAGTTAATTTAAGATAACAATCTCCATTTTAGCAACAAAATTTTCTTGTAATAGGGGACACGTGAATGGTTGGAGCGAGTGACTCCAAGACAGGCAAGGGTGTGATAATAGAGGAGGGAAACAAGAGAAAAACGTGCATACCTCTAGATTCAAATGCAGATCCAGGGGAGGCCCTAAGAATTTGATACCCCAAAATGCTTCTCAAGCATTTTTGGGAAAAAATTGACAAGCATTTCAGAAAGAAAAAATAATAATTAAAGTTTGATGTTTGTGAGTCTTATTTGATGGTTATGACTTAGCAATAGCACATTGCAGCAACTGATCTCTACCTTAGATTCTTTTAACATTTTTCTGTTCTAATTCTTATGTAGTTGATATGTGGTATTGCCACGGAAATGGAAGGTACTGGAGTCTATATATGATAGTTACTTGGTTATAGAAGTACAAGGCATTGAAGTGTAAGACAATGGTATTGCCACGGGAATGAGAGGTACTAGAGTCTATATATGATGGTGGCTTACTTACGGGAGTAAGAGGCATTGGGGTGTAACATAGTAGTATTGCCACGGGGCTGGAGGTACTGGAGTATATGTTGGTGAAAAAGAGAAACTTGTGAATTCAGAAATATTTCAAATTCTGTAATAACCTACAGGCTTATTGCGACTGGATTGAAGTACCACGAGTACATTTACACCAGCACTAGCACCAGCACCCTCCATTTGGTGTCAAAACCATACCAAATTGGATTTGCCAAGCACTAAAACAAATCTGTTTTGTCTTTGCCATTATGAAAGGCTCAACAATCAACATGGTTTTACATCGCATGTCCAAAATGCAATAAAAGGCAAGTCTGGCTAAACAGAGAAAAGTGGTATGAAAGTTGTGGGAAAAATAGTTCATCAGGACAAAATG
>JAJJMA010051503.1:0-12947 GCA_023529015.1 Papaver nudicaule | reverse complement strand
CACTATTAGACAATGAAACAAACAGAAGGAAAAAATGCCCGGTGCGTTGCACGGCACATACCGTATATATTTTGGTACGCCCCAAAGTAAAAATGGTGCCCCCGTAGTAGCCAGGGTGAATATCTGTTGTCACGTAGAGGTAATGAACAGCTAGATAAAGCATAGTAATCGTCGTCACCTCCTAACCAGTTATAATAAGTATGAACCGTAAACCACTTAAATTTGAAAACTAGGGTTTTCATTTTGTTCTCCCTGTCTAAGAACTTGTTTTGCAAAGCGAGAAATGTCACCAGTTTCTATTCTGTTAAATCAAACCCAAATCAAAAGACTGTTCAACTCATCGCTACATCTGTATAGATGCATTTCATTCTCATCTCTATCCACAACTGCAACAACACCTTCATTACCAGAAGTAAATCTTTCGCATCCTATTTACATGATATGGGGTTCAAATACTGGTGTTGGTAAAACCCTAGTTTCAACAGGTTTAGCTACTTCAATCCTATCATCATCATCATCATGTTCAGAAAAACAAATTCAATTCAATTACATTAAACCAGTTCAAACAGGTTTTCCGTTAGATTCAGATTCTCGTTTCGTTTATCGTAAAATTTCAGAGTTTTTTGTTAATCGAAAACCTGAGCTTAGTTTATTAGCTTCTAACCATGGTTTGAAAGCTTCCATTCCTGCGTGGAAAGAAGTTTCCGGTGTTGATTTGGAGAATGAGGGTGTGGAGAAGAGTGGTGGATTAAAGGATTTGTGTTGGTATGAAGAGAGAAGAATCGAAGGGATTGACAAGGATAGTTTGGGGGCTAAATTGGTTTGTAAAACTATTTGTGGCTGGAAAGAAGCGATTTCTCCTCACCTTGCTGTCCAAAGAGAAAGTGGGGATATCGAAGATTCATGGCTGCTGGATTCTTTGCAGAAGAATTTTGTTGATGGTGGTAATGATGACGGTGATGGGAAAAGATTCTGGACTGTAGTTGAAACTGCTGGGGGTGTTGCAAGTCCTGGGCCTTCAGGTTCTCTACAATGCGATTTGTATAGGTGAACTAATTTTTTTTTTTTTTTTTTCTAAAACTTCATAAAAGAATGCCCTATGAGTGTAGTGAGCTGTACAGACTTAATGACAAAATCTGATCAGCATTTGATAGTCTCAGAAATATGGAGCTTTTATGATGGCCCATGGCATGCATTATCTTATTTAAGTTGAAGCATTTTTTCTGAGTATGGGAACATCAACTTCCTAGGACCATATGAGTTCAGTTAAGAAGATAAAACCTTTATCTTTCAGGTTTATTGACATTGACAGACACAAACTCCACAATTGGTTCTGGGAATTTATAAAGGATAGATGACGCAGATATTTTTTAGCACTGCCGATGGAACATGCATCCTAGCCTTTGAGAATCTTTTAGAATAGTAGGAATATTGTAGAATAAGTGCTTGAGAAAACGAAATGTGGAGTAAAGAAAGTAATTGATGTATTCCTAGGTAATCACTTTCAAACCATAGTCAACTGACTCAACTCTAATTTGTTTGGCTAGTTTCCATGATTTCATGCATGCCTAGGAGTTTATTCTTGATTTTATTTAATGTTCTTTTTTCTGGTGAATGTCACATAATTGCTCTAACATTTGTTAGCTCCCCAGGCCTTTTAGATTACCTGCTATTCTCGTTGGGGATGGACGCTTAGGTGGTATTTCTGGGACAATTTCCGCATATGAGAGCTTGAAACTCAGAGGTTATGATGTTGCTGCCATCATTATTGAAGATCATGGTCTACTAAATGAGGAGTCATTGATATCTTATCTACGAAATAGGTAAGCTGACTTGATTTTTCTCGTATGTTACTGCCGCTGTGTGTGGCGTTTCGCGCTTTCCTATCTCACCTTGAATGCATTTGCTACCCGCTATCTTCTAATGGATTTCTTTTAATCATGCCCTGAGAATTGAAATCTTGATCTGTTTCCTCCTTCAGGGTTCCTGTGCTTGTGCTGCCATCTGTTCCACGAGATCAATCAGATAACCTCATGGAATGGTTCGATGAATCACAAAATGTATTCAAGTCACTCTTGGAGATAATGCAATCTTCTTACTCAGAAAGGTTAAGTAGATTACAAGACATGCCAAAGAAGGCGAAAAATATTTTCTGGTGGCCATTTACTCAGCACGGACTTGTTCCTGAAGAAAATGTGACCGTAATAGATTCACGTTGTGGAGAGAATTTTGCAGTCCATAAGGTTTATGCTGAAACACTTAATATTTGGATTGTACATTACCAATATATTCTGTATGAATAATTGTTAGTAGGCTTAACTTGATTTTGCTTCTCAAATGTAGGCCAAGAATCATGATCTTATCACTCAACAGTTCGACGCATGTGCTAGTTGGTGGACTCAAGGACCTGATGCTACTTTACAGGTCAATCATATGAAAATGTTCTTTCTTCATGGTTTTAATGCTTGTTAAGTAAATGTGATGCAAGATTTGACAGACGGTTTGCAGATGCTTTGTTCTCTTTACTTCTTTCTGTTTTCTTATTCTTATCTTTTTAGTATTCCGTTTCTTTTATAATGATTTACTTTCATTGGTATCATTTCTACTTTGTCTGTCTTGATAGCAATATAAAATAACTAGTAATCTCACATTTGTTATCCAGCAGAATCAAAAGCTAGCTATGTAAGTACGATAGAGTTGTTTAGGCGACTAATGCCATTGTTTTTAAAAGAAAAATGGCAACACAGCATGGCCTTAGAAAATATGTGGGGACGTTGAATTTCGCTGGGATGCCAAATAATATGGTGATTTGATCTTCATCTTATCACAATTTTGAGCTGACCTGACCTGAACCTTCTACTTTAAATATTAAACAAGAAAAATAATATGAATAGATTGTGGTTGACTTTAGTTTTCCTTCACAATAAATTGTCTTATTTTGATGGCTCTCTAGTATTACTTTGTTTCCATGTTTAAGAAGTCACATATTTTTCTACTCGAAAAGCAAGCAAGGCCACTATTTGTTTATATCTTCCAAGTCTGTTTAATTTTTTTCTTACCATTACTTCATTGATTAGGTGGTTTCAGGTTGAGCTTGCAAGAGATATGGGTTATGCTGCTGCTAGATTCGGGCATGTAATGTTTCCTGAGAATGTGTACGAGCCAGCTTTACGGTGTGCAGAGCTTTTGCTTGAAGGTGTTGGTAGAGGTTAGTTACTTGACTTGTCTTTATTTGTTTGTTATATTTATTCATTTAGTTTTGGACCACATGCTTTCCAGTAACCTACCATAAAAAGGTCATCAAATAATACCTTCATCTATGATTAAATCTTTCAAGTAATGCAGTGCTTTTTGTATTTGAAATTATTAATTATGTGCGAACGTCTAGGATTCATCCAGTGGGGAAGCATGTTTTTCTTCAAAAATGTCTTTTTCACTGTATAATGCTGGCTGAGTGTCCTTATTTTATAGACATTTTTTTTTTGTTTGTGAAAGTAATTTCGTAACTGCAAAAAAATAAAGGGCAGTGAGCCCAAAAATTATAATTAGAAGAAAAAGAGATGCCCAATGAGCTTATCTAGAGGATAAATGTAAGTAGGTTTTCCTGAACCTTCTTCTCTATGCTCATCTCTTTGAGATTGGAGACGATGTACATATTTTTCTGGTCACTTGAGTGAATTCATAGTCTCTCTGGTCATTTGTAAATGTCTATAGACCTCTGAAGTGGCAAGTTTAACTAATCCAAGTAACCTCTAGCTATAACCTATATTTTATCTTAGTAAAATTTGATTGTATAAAGGTCATCACTTGTACAATTTTTGGCAGATAATTTGCTCTCTATTTTCTTAAAAAGAATATATAACTTTCAGTTAGTCAGGATACAGTTGTGTTCCAGAAGTTTGAATGCCTATTAACCAAGAGATAGTATGCTAATAATGCACAATACCTAGCATTCCATAAAAACTAATGTGGTGAAACATACAGCGCTCGAGAGTGTTTAGCTCTGATACTCAGATATGCCAAGACACATGGCATTTATAGTAAATGCTTTATAGTCAAATTTCTGCAACGGATTCAGTATTCTTGTGAAGTATCTATTCTAGCATAGCATCTCTTTCATGTCTTAGACCCAAGATCATCCACCAAACAAGAGCAATATATTTTCAGTTACTTCTTTTCACATTGGTTATGCATACTAATTCTCTTGAATAGTAAATATGACTTAGTAGTTTCATTTTTTCACTGCAGGTTGGGCTTCTCGAACGTTCTTCTCTGATAACGGGTCCACTGCAATTGAAATTGCTCTCAAAATGGCGTTTCGGAAGTTTTCATCAGATCATGGTATCCTTTCAGATTTTTGCAATGGTAACATGGATGAGAAACATATAGAGTTCAAGGTGAGTCTCATTTATTTAAGCTGCTTTATTTGGTAATGGCTGCTCAACTAGTTAAATTATAGTTTCTTTTAACGGGAAGTAGGCTCCTAGGCAGATATTTTCATTTTAATTGTAACTCTTGCTAGACTTTGGAACTGATTTGTATTGAGTTATATGTAAGCATAGGATATCTTATACAGAACAAACAATCAACGACTCATCCTTTTTTCGCAGTTTTTAACCATACAAGCGTTGTTATCTGCATATATTTAATTTCCACGTGGTTGAGAATTGGATTCTTATGAATGGTAGTAGTGCAATACCATGTGCCCATGAGAAATTCATATCAGTATATCACTAGCTTTATTTTTCCATTTTCATAGCACCTTGAGGCATGCATACAGAAGATATCATTTGATCTAGTGATGAATTGATGATTATCTTGCTGAGAATAATCCCTGTCTTCTTCTTTTAAAGGTCCTAGCTCTTAATGGATCTTATCATGGTGATACACTGGGTGCGATGGAAGCACAGGCCCCATCATCATATACAGGCTTTCTCCAGCAACCATGGTATTTGAATCCTACCGTGCACTTTTTGTTTTGTTTTTTTTTTTTGTTTTGTTTTTTGTTTTTTTTCTTCTGATGCAATGATTATATTGAAGAATTAAACCGTATCAACTACATTGTCTTGCAAGATAGCGGTGGTGACAAAATCAGGTGAATCATACAACCATCAAGTAGTAGCTCTGTTACGTCTAGCGTACTTAGCTATACAGTCAGCACACTTATTAGCTAGCCTATTTATTTAGGTGCTTAACATTCCAACTATCTTAAGAATTTAAAGAAAATTTTATGCCTTCAATAATGCCTCTGAGCTGCCATGAGACACTATGGGTGCTTCTATTGGTTTGGTCAATATATTATGTAGATTGCTACATGTCATGTCATACGGTTATTCTGCATTCTGTGACAGTTAAGAAGACTGTAAACTAGTATCCTTTTTGCAGGTACAGAGGAAGGGGAGTTTTTTTGGACCCTCCGACAGTATTTATTCGCAGAAGGAGCTGGAATCTATCTTTACCTAAAGTACTGCAGTTTGACAAACGTAACTCTGAAAACATGAGTACGTGAAACATGCTCTCCAAGGCTTGGCCGTTTTTTTTTTTTTGGTTGGTCTTTTATTGATTTTGGGCTTAAAATATATACAGTCTTCAGCTCACGCAGTGAGCTGTTTTGTGGGACACGAGATGATTCAGATCTTGGTAGAAGTTATTCAGCATATATTTCCGAACAAATATCACAACTTTCAGAATCTGGAGGTTCTGCACGTATTGGAGCTCTAGTACTCGAGCCAGGCAAGATAGCTTTATATTTCACTTTGCATGAGTATCATTTCAGTGCCATAAAAGTAGGAACAGTAGATTCTTTTGTAGAACAGCAATATCCTTGCCATCTATCAGATCCTAGTCTAAAGGTCACTCAACCGTTTAATCTACTTGGTACTTTCGTGTGTATAAAAATGTATCTGCGATATATAGGGGAAAAGAGGTGAAGACCAAGGTAAATATTGAGTCGAGCTTATTTGGATAGTAGAGCCATGCCTCTCTCTAGATAGTAGAGCTCATTTGAATCTGTTAGATAGTAGAGCCATGCCTCTCTCTATATGGCATCATGTTTGTTATAGGCGAATTTGGAGCTTAAATGAAGGATGTAGGTATATGAAACCTTTATTTTGCTTTTCGTGCTAGTAAAGAAAACACTTGTTCTATGGACGCTTGCAGCAGTAACATAATTTACACAGTTTAAAGGTTGAACTTGTTTTGCAGTTATACATGCTGCTGGTGGAATGCATATGATTGATCCACTTTTCCAAAGAATCCTCGTTAATGAATGTCAAAGTCGAAATATCCCTGTTATCTTTGACGAAGTTTTTACTGGTTTTTGGCGCCTTGGAGTCGAGGTGATTAGTAGTAATGTTTGTAGCTTCACTTCTTTACTCGTACTATATTCACTTAATTGACTGGAAATACACTTTATTTCCAGTCGGCAGCAGGATTACTTGGTTGTTTACCAGATATAGCGTGCTACGGGAAGCTGATGACTGGTGGGATGATACCATTATCTGCCACATTGGCCTCAGATGCTGTTTTTAATGCGTTTAAAGGGGACTCTAAGGTACGTATGGTATTTCGTAATGCATTGATACAACTAATTCACAAAGATACATGTGCTTAAAAGAGAAACAAGAATGTCAAGATTACTCATTTTTTGACTGTTAGAATGGGATATCTGCAAATCAATTTTTTTGCAAAATCATGAAATTACCCAAAAGATACAAAGTTTTTCGTTTGGTTGATTTAACGTTATAACTACAATGGGTTTATCTATGAGATATATGTCATACATACTTCCTCTTTTACACTTTTATTGTTGTTTTTACCAACTATTTCAAATAAAACCCGCTCACGTCAAGGACCTTTTTTTTTTTTTTTTTTTGGAAAATTCAAATTTTATTAATCATCATCAACTGAAAGAAGCTTACAAGAATTGGATGG
Organism: Papaver nudicaule; assembly: GCA_023529015.1. NCBI lineage: Eukaryota > Viridiplantae > Streptophyta > Magnoliopsida > Ranunculales > Papaveraceae > Papaver > Papaver nudicaule. Next base: position 6,014 of record JAJJMA010051503.1, on the reverse strand, counting down.
AAGCCTCGCAACAAGCTGAGCCCCAATCCCTTTATGAATGACAATCCCCCTTTTTTTTTTTTTTTACTCAACAAAACAAGGTTTGTTTAAGCTCACCGAATTCAAGATGGAAAAGTTGGATGACACATTGCTATAAGTAGGATGCTATGGTGGGCCTCATTTATAAAAAAGAATTTCAAATTAGTCCCACTCTCAAGCACGAGGAAATATAAGTAGAAGTATAAACCAAAAACCCAAGAAGTTAACCACTATTTTTTCTTATGATGTTACCGGGTTCAATTGAAGTACGAACTGATTGCTACATAAGCACATGCTGTTGCTAAATCTGTAGAAATGGAACAAAGACTAAGTTGAGATGATTACAGAATGCTATTTTATGGGTAATATCTGTTTTGGTACATTTGTTGTTCATAATATGTATGGTGATGATCTATGAACTGTTGAGTATGTTACTACTAGGGTTATGTCTGTTTCAGCTTAGGGTTATGTCTAAGTTAAAAGTATGATGATTGTGAAGTTGCATATTTTAGTATTTCAAAGCTAAATATCCTGAAGAAAGGATTATAACTTATTAGTTGGCTATCTTTTGCTTGTGTATACATGTATTCATCATCTTGAAGGAAAATATAATTAAGAATTAACTCAAACATGCTGACTTCAATTTTATATCTTGTTTTAGTTGATGGCCCTTTTGCACGGTCATTCTTACTCCGCACATGCTTTGGGTTGCACAGCAGCTGTCAAAGCAATTCAATGGTTTAAGGATCCTTTGACAAACATCAATATTACCAGTGAAGGAAGGCAGATGAGAGAGGTAATTCAGGAACTTTTTCTTTGTTGTTGATATTCAGACTTAATAAAGTGATACACATGTAGGTTCACCACTTGGCCATCTAGTTTAAGCAGGTGAACCATAAGATAGCAACATACTTCTTTCTCTAATTTACCTGTTGTTTTACCCATGGAGATGCTTTTACTTGCTTGCAGTTATGGGATGCCGAGCTTGTGAGCCAGATATCATCACATCCTGGGGTAAAAAGAGTGGTAACGCTGGGAACTTTTTTCGCCATAGAACTAGAAGCACGAGGCAGTGATGTTGGGTACTTATTCATCTTATATCCGAGCCCTATTATTACTTGAAATGCCTATAGATATATGCTGAACTGATATTGTGCAAACTCAAATTTTAGTTGGGTTTGATAAATCTTGCATCCCTATAAATGTTTTTAGAGAAACTGACGTTCCTACTGAAGGAAGATTAATTTAACTCAACCTGGTTAGGCTATAGTAAATAAAATGATACTAAACCATTTTGGCAAAAATGATTTAACCCAAAAGCCAAACCCCAAAAATAATAATTCTCTTGTCAAGGAAAGCGTTCCCCATTTGCATGGCTAGGAGAGTTCGTTTGTCAACCAGTGTATGATGACAGTATTGGACTTGCTTCACCATTTTCTGCTATTAGATCCCTTGAATGCCTAACTGTGAGTTTACTTGATCCTCCGTTTCAGGTATGCTTCTATGTATGCCATTTCTCTTCTACGCAGCCTCCGTGAAGATGGCATCTACATGAGGCCTCTAGGTAATGTTATTTATCTAATGTGTGGACCCTGCACAACTCCTCGTATCTGCACCCAACTGCTCAACAAACTTCATAGAGGGTTGCAGGAGTTCAACCAATTTAAAATGGAAAGAATGCAATACTGCTGCTAATTTCAAACCTCGAAGATTTATGACGTGGTAAATGGTAATGTTGTTATAAGTTAACAATTCCTTCAGGCTCAGACATATATGTAGCTCAACAATGTAATATTTGTTTAGAAAGCTGATTTAGGGGCTTCGGAAAAAAGTGATGCCCTCAGACTTCTGGTTCCCTGAAGTAATTTTGCTCTCCCCCTATGTATTTTTTTTAAATACCAAAACTACCCCTTTATGTTTAGTGTTTAATTAGTTACCACACAATTAACTAAATTAAACTTGATTAAACTGATAATCAAAAAATAATTAAGTCATGGTGTTTTTACACCATTACCGCCGCCTCCACCGCCATTGTCACCGCCGCCGGCGGCTATAAGTTTTTTTTTTTTTTTTTTTTTTTTTTTTTTTAATCGTGGATGCAACCAACAATGGTGGAACAATGGAGCACCTAACGTAAGCATCTAAAACCAATCGTTTGTATTGAAAACAAGGTAAGATTCACTCCATGAAAATCAAAAAACGAGTACTAGAAGTACTTACGGCTCGCATCTGAAGAACAACTAGCCGTAAGTTACTTTGCCATTAAAGCTTCAGATCCAAGACGTAAGTTAATATTAGTAGCCGTAACTTACTTACGGCTAATACCGATACTCTAGTTAGCAGCCGTAAGTGCAATGTAAATCAAAAAATTTATGTCGCAAGGTTACCAGCCGTAAGTACAAGTTAGCAGCCGTAACTAAACTTACGGCTGCTAAGTTGTACAAGTTAGCAGCCGTAACTAATTTTGTTAAAGCAATCTAAGGAACAGTAAATGTCAAAGAAGTAGGAAACTAAATCCAGAATAAGCATAGATGGTGCCCATAAGAAACCAAAGGAAAGAAAAATAAATTTAAATGCTAGATGGTGCCCATATGTCAGTGAGAAGGTGATACATCCACGACTACTAAGTGTCCAGTCATACAGCATCTTCTGTTTGCAAGTGGCGAGAAGTTTGCTTTTTCATGATTGATCTTTCCGTCAAGTCACAGAGATTATAGACAAGATCTAAACAATAACGCAGACAACTTGATAGCTTGGCAAGACTTAAGTGAAGCAAACAAGTTCATATCGAATGACGCTAAGGTAAGGAAAACAAACATATAGACTCAAATAACAAGCAGCCTAGACCCAAATTTTCCTAGGGGTTTCTAGTTACTACCACAGTATTATCCAAGGACTCCACAGCTCCATCATGTTCCCAAAAATCTTCAACAAACTACCCTCAAATTCAGTTTACTACCAAACTACAAATTGATCATCGTTTTAGACAATCATCAACAAAGATACGAAAAACTGGAAATTAAACTAATTGCAATTTTTCACACATACTAATTGCATTCTTGAAACTTGAAACTATAGAAGCTTGCAGATTTCTCAGAAAACTATAACAACAAATCTTAAGATAAACAACTATGGGTCAACCAAATAGAGATGAATGGAAATTCAAAAGCAAAATAAACATAAAACAAAACAAGTCGAACTACCATTACCTAAACATATGTGACCGTTGCTATAAATATGAGGATGCAGTGGAGCAGGCGATAGAAAAATAACCTGCCCAAACAACACCATCAGTAAACATAAGAAATTCATTCACAAAATTAGTTACGGCTGCTAACTTGTACTCCCTCCGTTCCAATTTAGTTGATGGGTTTGGTTTTTAGACACTTGCCTTACACTTGTTAAAATTGGTATTTTTGCACAAAGTTTTTAACAACATCTAAGCATTTTATCTTCTACGTTACATTTCCAAACTCATATGCAATAATTTTGTTAAAAAAATTGTAAAAAAATACCTATTTTAGCAAGTGTAAGGCGAGTGTCTAAAAACCAAACCCATCAACTAATTTGGAACGGAGGGAGTACAACTTAGCAGCCGTAAGTTTAGTTACGGCTGCTAACTTGTACTTACGGTTGGTAACCTTGCGACACAAATTTTTGATTTACATTGCACTTACGGCTGCTAAGTATAGTATCGGTATTAGCCGTAAGTAAGTTACGGCTACTAATATTAACTTACGTCTTGGATCTGAAGCTTTAATGGTAAACTTACGGCTAGCTGTTCTTCAGATGCGAGCCGTAAGTACTTCTGGTACTCGTTTTTTGATTTTCATGGAGTGAATCTTACCTACTTTTAGCACCAAATCAATACCAAAGAGTGGGTTTAGATGGTTACCTTTGGTACTCCATTGTTCCACCATTGTTGGTTGCATCCATGATCAAAAAATCGAAAATGAAAATTTTGGAGGAGATAAGTGAAGTAGGAGAAGAGAGGAGAAGGGGAAATTTTTTAATGTTTTGATTTTTAAGTTTTGATATGTTTGGTTTTTGATTTAAATTAGATTAGAAAAAATATTAAGTGGGGTGTTATAATTTGTAAGTGGGGTGTAATAAGTATAAGGGTTACTTAGTCATTTCACCATTTTTTGACACCCCTTATAATGACGGGCTGGACATTTGAAGTAAAAGTGAGGGCATCACTTTTTCCGAAGCCCCTAAATCAGCTTTCTTTGTTTACTCGTTTGCATGTAGTCCATCTCAATGCAGACATTATACATGTATTTCTTGGAGCCAAAATCCAACAGGAACAATTTTACTTTTGGTTCAAACATGTTGCAGTACTAGTGCCAAGAATAAAAAATGACATGTTTACATACTACCTAGGATGGCCCCAAGAATAAAAATGACCTGTTTACAGAGTACCTAGGATGGCCACTTTGTGTGATAGTTCAGTTCATCTATTTAAAGTTTAAACCCGTTCGGTAACTGCTAGTTATTCAATTGGCTGATTTAGGGGCGTCAATGCACCACTACCATCTTCTAGGATATTTTTAACTGCTGCAGAAAAAGAGCCAATGTTGGAAACTAAAAAGATCAACTAACCTACACAGGAAGATCAGGAAATCATGAAGATCAAATTCGTAACTGGTTTACCAACTGAATCAAAATTTGAAGTTTTGTAATTTTGTTGCTGTATTTTGGATTTATGTTCATTTGGCACCTAAAAGTTACTGTACACAACATAGATTTTTTATGTACACCTTTGGCATGCAAAGTTGAAATGTCGTTTTCGCAGAGTCTGAACATGGTTTCAAAGAGGGTGTTCAGTTTCCGTTTGAGGGTGTTCTAAAACAACTAGGTTCCCTGGAAGCTATTCTACAGTTTGTATCCACACCACAAACATCAGATGTTCTAGGAACTTTAAAGGAGTACAGATAGAGATCCTAATGGGCGTATGCTTTGTGTCACTTTAGTTACATGAGAGGTGTCTTAGACTCTTAATAGATTATTCTTGCTGAATGGGGTCACCCATGTAAACAACGTACTCCCTCCGTCCAAGTTATATAGGTAGAAACATAAAATGGTATGTCGTCTAGTTTTTTTTTGGAACTATGGTGATTTAATGGGGGTTGTGGTCCTCCAAAAATCATCATGATTTCCTTTTTTGTATTGTGACGATTTGTGAAAATCGTCACAGTTTTTGCTTTCTACTGTGACGATTTTTGGAGGACCATAGTCCCCATTAAATCATCACAGCCCCCCAAAAAAGCAGGCTAAATATATAGGAGGAGAATTATTTTCAAAGAGTGTTTTTTCAATTTTACCCATATTTATGATGCATAGATAACACAACAATTGACTTGATGTTTCCGGTGTTGGGAATATAATACGGGGTAACACAAGAAAAGAGATGGATTTTTTTAAAATTAAGATCTTTCGTAACCTGACATGGATGTATTCAATCAGAAATGGTATGGATAATAATGCATTTTGATGTGCCAGATTCCATAGGATTAATATAGAATCTAAAGAGAGTCTTGTGGAATATAATATACTAGATTGAATTTTCTTATGGAAAAACAAGGAATAATAAAGATTTTTAAGAATAACCATTATTCTAAAAAAAAATATGACATACTAGAGTAGCCCACGTCGTAATGGCACAACACTAATATAAAATGAGATAGGATCCCTTCACACTCTTATATTCACACTATCTCACACTTTCGGCACCATTTTTGCTATAAAATTTAAACGCTAACGAATTTGAAGCTAACTTTTTTAGTATATGTTCTCCTCATAAAGTTCTACATTCCCACCAAAAATGAGAACATTCTGCGATGTGTAACACCACCAAATTTTTGCGGTGGTGGTGGCGGGGCAGTCCTAGAGGTGGGTGTGGTGTACAATGGTGGTGGCGGTGACAGTGGTGTTGGTGGTAGTGGCACTCACGATTGTGTTGGTGTGGTGGCGAGGCCAGTGGTGTTGATGGTGAT
>JAJJMA010051501.1:0-42404 GCA_023529015.1 Papaver nudicaule | reverse complement strand
CTTAGTGGTTGAAATCGGAGTAACCTGTAACCTTGGTAACCTGATCATTCTTGTCTATTTTACGGTCCTTCTCTTCTGATATAAGGCCATTCAAGAACTGATATGTTACACACAGGGTTTTGAAAGGAAGCAACGCACGGCTGCACTCGGTGTTGTAATACCTAGTTAGGTCCAGTTGTATAAGTTTCTTAAGTGATTCTTCGTGTACAACTGAGGTAGAGACAAGTTGGGCATAGTTTACTCGCTTTACTTGTCAGCCCCGCTTGTAAGTAGATTTCCGTATGACCTGGAGCAATCCGAAGGAAGTCACTTTGTGTATGTCAAACTGATAGAGGACAATTCAAACATACAGTTGATAATTGAGGTTGCAAAGCCGGAATTGTTGACACAAGCCTTTAACAACGGTTAAAGCAATTCCTAGGCCTGTAAAGGACGTCAGCTAGGGGAATCATGTGCGTGACGATCTGTGGGGGGTCTAGAGACGTAAGGAGTGCGACAGTATCCAGTTCGCTTGGAGGGTTGGAATTGGTCTCTGCTACATCCCAGGCCGAAGTCTTATAGTAGGCTAGTGTTTGTAGACAGTTTGTACTGTGCGGTGTTCAATCTGGACGAGGTCCCGAGGTTTTTCTACAGGTCGTAGTTTCCTCGTTAAAAAAATCTCTGGTGTCATGTGTGCTTTACTTTCCGCATTATATTCTCTGATTATATAATTAAAGAAAACACAAGAAGTACGTTATTAATAAACCTGATCGTTGTCCTCAATCCATCCATTGGATTTACCAAGACCCTGTCTTGTGTTGGACTGATCCTTTGAGATCCAAACTCAGGTTAACAGATCTGGATATTGATTTTTGAGATCGTCCAGATCTGACCATAAGTCTCACGAGCCCAATCGAAAAGTTGGTTGTATTTCGGTATCCCTGCTTTTTCAATTGGTATCAGAGCCGGTGAACACATAAAAGACGTAACTGTCTGTGTTTATCGCGGCTTGTGAGTAATGGTCCTAAGCGTAAACGCTTGTAATGTACGATCTGGAGGCACTTTTGTTATGCATGCAGAAGTGGATCTCGTCAACAGTGTTGAACCAAATCTTAACGATACTTCTTCTTCGCAATCAAGGACTGAACAAGCCCTGATTGGATCTACTAGACAGGATACTCTTGTTGATGATGTAGAGTCTGAAGATTGGGAATCCGTCCTCCAAAAGAATATGCATATGGATGATGATGATCTTGATTCAGACTTTGAGAGAGAAGTAGAAGAGGATGTTCAACTATCGTTAAGGTTTTAACTCCTTCTTTGAAGAGCACACCCAACTCTATGCTCCTTGGAATTCTATCTCAGCTCTCTCCAGATAACAAGAATTTAAAAAGGTGCTATCAAGGTAAAGTAAAAACTCTTGACAAAGAGTTATGTTCAAAAGAACTGGAAGGGGCAAATCTCCATCATAGTCTCTGTAAGTTGAATGAAAAGCTTAGTGCATCTGATGCTAAGTTAGTCACTCAACAAAAGTGTTTCGAAGAAAAAGAAAACACTTTTCTCACTAGGGAAAAACGTCTGGAAACTGATTTGGCTAATGCTCTTGCTGAAATCAAGACATTAAAAGAGTTGAATAATAACTCGGAAACTAATCTGGCTAATGCTCTTGCCGAAATCAAGACGTTGAAAGAGTTGAACAATAGCTCTGACAAATTAACCTCAATGTTAGGAGCGAGTAAAAATCATCGTGACACACGAGGTTTGGGCTATAAAGGAATAGACGCTCCAAGTAATAACAAAGAGGTGAAATTTGTCAAGGCTAAGGATTCTTCTCAACCTAAGGTTACTACTGATCCTCAAGGTGATATACCTCTACAACCAGTTAAGGAGAAGAAGAGCAAGATTTATCAAGCTCCAAAGAAAGCTCACGCATATCCAGGTAACAACGAGCATCCCACTCCTTTTGTTACTAAAAATTGCCTTTATTGTGGTGGTAAAGGTCACTTGGCTAGAAGTTGCAGATTCCGTAAAAGGGATGAGAAAGCCAATGTCTCGATTATTCCTGTTGTTTTGGAGATTAACGTCAAACCTAACAACAACGGAGCATCTTCTAACAATCCAGGTTGTGAACGTCCAACCTTTAGGCATAAGAAACAGAATTATGACAAGCCAAGTTTTGCCTATAAACGCTCTACAAAGTCCTCTCGTAATCGTCATAATTACAGAAAGGAAAACAACTTTGTACAAGCGAAGACTAGATCTGATGTTCCCAATTGGAGATCGACTAACTTGCAAAAGGATAGTCAATCCAATTCTCTCTCAAGTAACCTTGATGAGAAAGATGGGAAGAAAGATCATATTGCTCATAATATTGATAGAGCAATAAATGCCTAAGGGAATGATCACCCTAGTGAGGCCACCCAAAGAGAATTCATGGAAAATATTGTGTCATTTAACCAAAAAATGCTTGGTATGATGAAATCACATCATGAGATGCTTGGGTTACTGATGAAAAACAGGAAAAAGGGTAAGGCAAAGAACTCTAAGCCAAAGACTACTTCTGGTGAAAAACCCAGTGATGTAGGAGATCCTGTTTTGACTACCAAAGGTGAACAAGAAATTGTTCACCCTGACATAACTTGATTGTGTTTGTGCAGCCTCACCATGTAGTGCCCTTTCAATTGATACGGTGAGGTAAAGCACAAGAATAGGGCACAGACCCGGCTGGAGATTACATAGAGGGATGTCATTAACATTGATCAAGTTAATATTCATTTGTTCAAAGGTTGTCAAATCCTTGAATATGAATGTATATCTTTCATGTTTCTCTAACTCAACTTGGTTTTAAGGGTTCTTAAATATACAAGTTGCAAACAAAGTCTATGAATTTTGTTTTAAACAAAGAGTGAATCCTACCGACATGACATTCTTGTTATGTTAGTATACTGTCTTAGTGTACACGGCTATAGGATCATTATGAGGTCAAGCGATTCACGAACCGTTTGGGGTAAATATCTTCGGATATTTACACGGAGTTTAGCAGAGACTCATGAAACTCATAAATACGTGGATTCGATCAGAGAATATCTTATGCATTCCAACGTGATCTTTATTCCAAGGAAAACTTTATTCACACTTATTGGTGAAACTCCATGTGAAAAAGTTAAGCCTTTACTTTAAGAATAAATCAATCTTGTTAACACGAGTTTTGTATCTTAGAGGGCAATACGTGATCTTCCTGATCATGCTGTGGGTATTGCTAACATGACTTCATTCATTGCTACTCTAGTAATGATTACAATATCAAAGTCATGGATATCACAAAAGTTATATTACCTTCATGTTTTAAGAAGAGAAGACTTTTTGTGATCGTACTCTTATTTCTTAGAAAATGGCTAGAAAAAGAGAATTGATGCAAAGGAATACTGGATACAGTAAATTGTTTGTCCATCTTAGGCTTTGTAGTTGTTCTTTATTGAATAACACCACATGGGGGAGAGTTCTTAACTTGAACTTGCGCTTAATAACAAATCTTTTTGGGGAGCGTGGTTGTGGAATATTAGGAGAAAAGTGTATCTATATTTCTCCAAAATATGAGAACTCAGGAATCTTCGTTCAGATTTCCTAGTTATACCATCTTAAACTTGGTATGTGAGTACTTAGCTTAACCTATCTCATAGGTTTATGAAACCCTAGTCTCGAACTACTTTGTCATATTTTTGTGACAAATAGGGGGAGAATACATATGGTTCTTATTCTTGTGGTTCATAACCATAGGGGGAGAACGTCATGCGCTTACTTGTTGTGCTTTTTCAAAGTATCAAGTAAGGGGGAGTAATTAAAGCTGAGAAGAAGCTTCATATCAGGAATGAGTTAGAATCACTTTAAAAGTTTTGATACGCACGGACTTTAAAGTTTGCTCAGATTCTTACTCTTTGCACAAACAACATGTGGGATTAGCATATTAACCCATGTAAGCTTAAGCGTACCTTTGTGGTTGTTTGAGCTGGATATGTTGTAGTTGTTGTCTACGGATTTATCAACAAGAGTTTAATGAACACATCAAGACTCAAGGGAGAAGTTGAAGAATTCAAGAAATCAAGATACATCTGGTTAGTACTTAATTGTATATCTTTTGAATCCATATGTAAATTGGTTTTGTCGCTAAAATTGACAAAGGGGGAGATTGTTAGGGCATTGTCCGATCAAACCCACTAGCGTTGGTATGTCAAGCTGGTTGTCAGTTTTAGGTGTCAAAACACAATTCTTGATTTAGCCTACTAGAGTTTAGATTTCGGAATTGGGATATAGACTAGTAGAGACCTTGAAGACGAAGACTGTGAAGACAAAGAAAACATCATTTATTCTTCATCGACAAAAGGTTAGTATGAGTTATGAATTTTATGGAAATTCTTCTATTCTACTTTCTCTATCTTTCGAAATAGTCGGCTACTTTAGTAGTGATATTAATAGCGATTGAGATCGTGTTCTTGTCTACATGACCATGTGTTATGTTGGTATTTGTTCCCGCAAATACTAAGCTTACAAGAATGCATGAGATAGATTCGATACCATTTGTCCATTGCAATGGTTTGCTTGCAAACCACTTGTTGGATATGGGTGAATCTAAAGGAGTACTCTTGAGCAAGAGGCCAGTGGATTACAGCTGAGGACGTCTAACACGTCTAAGTACTGGTTAAGCCCAGAACTTCCAGCGGGTCCAGTTAAACCCTAATCTGAATGTCGACGGTTCCCGAACCGTTCGTGAACAATGACTTGGGAATTCTCCTGAGTTCCAAAGTGTCATTTTGTACGCGTACCTAACGTGAACCCAAAATCGATACTTTTGGCTGTGATTCAGATGGACGGTTTGCGAACCAACCCAAGTGAATATTCTCTGAGATTTTCACTCGGGTTAAACTCTGAACTCCTTTATCTCTTAGTTGGACTTGGTTATCACGAAATATATTATGTGGTCCATCTAACGATTCTCAATGTGTCAATAAGATAAAGATTATCTCTGGTCTTTTGGATCTCTATCTTGAAGTGTTTTTGAGCTAACAAAACACTTGGCAGATAAATGATAAAAGATTTTCAATTGAGATAAATCTAGGTTACTTGGTTTGCAAGTTAGGGTTTCCTAAACTTGTGGAACAAGAAACTAGTTGCTTTATTCCAAAGCAACCTATCTTATTGAGTGCTATAAATAGAGGTGTCTAAGGACGAATACCGCAAGCATCAAGCATACGTGAAGATTCCTTAAGGAAGAGATCGTATAACTCTTTTCACTTCGGTGAACGCTTGTTGCGGTATAGTCATCCTCTATTAGGTAGCAGTTCCTCTTGGGATTTACCTACGACTATAAAGACTTCTCTTGAGAGTTGGGAAGCACAGGTGGGAGATTGAGACCTTAGTGGTTGAAATCGGAGTAACCTGTAACCTTGGTAACCCGATCACGTTCTTGTCTATTCTACGGTCCTTCTCTTCTGATATAAGGCCATTCAAGAACTGATACGTTACACACAGGGTTTCGAAAGGAAGCAACGCACGACTGCACTCGGTGTTGTAAGACCTAGTTAGCTCCAGTTGTATAAGTTTCTTAAGTGATTCTTCGTGTACAACTGAGGTAGAGACAAGTTGGGCATAGTTTACTCGCTTTACTTGTCAGCCCCGCTTGTAAGTAGATTTCCGTATGACCTGGAGCAATCCGAAGGAAGTCACTTTGTGTATGTCAAACTGATAGAGGACAATTCAAACATACAGTTGATAATTGAGGTTGCAAAGCCGGAATTGTTGACACAAGCCTTTAACAGCGGTTAAAGCAACTCCTAGGCCTGTAAAGGACGTCAGCTAGGGGAATCAAGTGCGTGACGATCTGTGGGGGATCTAGAGACGTAAGGAGTGCGACAGTAGCCAGTTCACTTGGAGGGTTGGAATTGGTCTATGCTACATCCCAGACCGAAGTCTTATAGTAGGCTAGTGTTTGTAGACAGTTTGTACTATGCGGTGTTCAATCTGGACGAGGTCCCGAGGTTTTTCTACAGGTCGTAGTTTCCTCGTTAAAAAAATCTCTGGTGTCTTGTGTGCTTTACTTTCCGCATTATATTCTCTGATTATATAATTAAAGCAAACACAAGAAGTACGTTATTAATAAACTTGATCGTTGTCCTTAATCCATCCATTGGATTTACCAAGACCCTGTCTTGCGTTGGACTGATCCTTTGAGATCCAAACTCAGGTTAACAGATCTGGATATTGATTTTTGAGATCGTCCAAATCTGACCATAAGTCTCACGAGCCCAAACGAAAAGTTGGTTGTATTTCGGTACCCCTGCTTTTTTACACAGTACTACTTGATATTTGGGCGGTAGCAACGGTGCCTATCTGTTGCTAAAAGTGTTAGAAACGGTGGAGGACCGTTGCTATTCATGGTGTGACGAATTTTAGCAACGGTAATGCTTCTGTTGCGTCTCTGGGTTAGCAACGGATCTAGCAACGGCCGTATAAGCCGTTGCTGATATTTTCCCTCAACGGCCGAGTTTCCGTTTCGTATTTTTCCCAGTAAGGACCAACTAGCCGTTCCTAATATCGACCAGCAACGGCAGTCCACCGTTTCTAAATTTTTACCAAGTCAAAAAAAAGACCAGGTCAAAGTCTGACGGACCTTGACCTGGTCAAAACAGGGTCAATTAGACTTTGACCTGGTCAAATCAGGGTCATTCAGACTTTGACCCGGTCAAATCAGGGTCATTCATACTTAGAAACATTCAGAAATACTTAGAAATATTCTTCCAAGTTGGATATATAAAGTGATGGATACACATTTGTTCTTATATTTGAAATTGAGAAAATCTTACAAAAATTACAGTGTTTATGAGAGAAAGAAACTCTTACATTTAAATCAACTTCAAGTACCTTATAGATTCCAGTAATGGATCTTCTGCCTTGTTAACCAATAGCCCTCCTTTGCTGCTTCATTCAACAACTAAGTGACATTGTTTCCGGATATAGCTGGACCCTAATTTAAGGGCTCTAGATTTCGATTTTCTGTAAGATGAGATGTGCTAAATAAGAAATTCCTTCTGTTGCGGCGTCCATTGACTCATGTTAGATGATTGAAAATAGATGGTCCAATCAATCTGTTAAAACCACAAAGGTGTTAGTCATATACAAATACAAAAACAAGAATGGGAGTGAAGTCTTAATTATCAATACTTACCACAACTAATATCCAGTCATCGGCTCTGAAAGACCTGTGGAACCACACCCTGCAGAAAGGAAGCAAAATAAGGATTTATTACACCGCCATAAAATTAATCACATGAAAAACTAAGTTACCACACATCTGCAAGGAATCACAAAATGTTTTGCATATTAGAAGTGCACAATGATATAATTGTTAAGTTGCCCCTAGTTTGAAGTGCACAATATGATGTGTCATAAGGACATGCTAAGTTTTATCAACTCACCTATGCAAGGCTGGATCATCTGAAAGTTTTCCCTATGCTTTAAACCAGAACATTGTACTGCAATAATTTAGCTTTTGTCAAAACACAGTACATTAAATATGTATAGTACTACTGGTAGAAAAGAAAATATATGCTGGAATTTGTCAACTAGTAGTATTGAGGATATCCACAAAATCTGACCTAGTATATTAAAGCTTCTAACTTAGCACTATTACAAAAAATACAAGGGAACAAAGCTGCAAAGCAGACACATGGAATGACAAACTTACATTTCGGACATTTTGGAATCATAATGACGAGCATCGAATTGTGAGCCTTCTGGAGCGAGTCCTGCCATGACTGTAAACAAAAACCCATGAGATATTGCACTTTTTTACTAAGTCCAAACAATACAACCAGCATCATAGATTTGAACAAAGAAAACTAAATCCAGATTTCTTATTCCTCATAAAATGGTCTACACAGTGCAAAAAAGTTCATAAATGCACAATTTAAAGGTATCAAATCAAGGAGGCAAAGGTACATAAACCACAAACACAACTACTGTAAGAAAACTACAAGCATGTAAGCATGTAAGCTAAACTAAGATCTAAAAGAGTTTAATATCATATGCCCACAATCCGGGAAAAAAATGAAGAGATCGTCTCTAACTCCAAACAATTCCCCATATACAACAATTCCCAGATCTACAGTCTGAAATAACTGCATTAAACCCCATTATAGAGATTCATAGAAGCATTAAGAAACAAAAAACAAAAAGATAATTTCCAAACAAAAAACCTAAATGATAACCCAATTATAAACAACTTCCTTTCCACTTGGCTGAACATCTTCTTACCCAAACTAAAAGCTAAACGATTAAAAGAATATGCATCAATAATGTAGGTTGTTACCTTTTAATATTGCCATCAGGATGCAAACCAATGGCATCAAGGGTCCCCTTATGTACAACAAGACGGAACTGCCTCTCCAACTTTGTCTCAAGAATATCATTAACCTACAACGACAGCACAACAAAGATAATGAGAAAAGTGTATAACAAGCCTGCAGAAACAAAACCAAAACACCTAGAAATGCATAGGAAGATGAAATATCAAACGTTACTTTCACTTGAGAGCAGATACCAAATGTGGGAATGTGGGAGGAGTACAAGTATCAAATGAGGTTCAATATAATGGTAAACGCGTTCTTTAACTCTTAACTTCCAGGTACCATAAGCAGACTACCAGAACCAAGTAATTTCAGAAAGAAACATAGAAGAAAAAAAAAGAGAAAAGGTACATAAGAGAAAACAATATATTCTGAGAGGTACACAAACCATAAAGGTGATGTTGGTGAATCCATCACGTTTAGCAAGGCCACGAGCAAGGTCAACTGCCCCTTCACTATAATCAGTTCCGGTCAAATCAGTGAACCTGTATGAATACAACAATACGTCAAATATTAGTAAGCACACATGCTATTATCTGGTTCCATAGCTGCCTAAAATGAAGGAAAAAAAGTACGGATTTAACAGTACCCTTGCTTTGCAAATGCCTGAAGAAACAGACCATTGCCAGTTCCAATGTCAAGCACAAGATAAAGATAGACATTGGTACTCACTTACTCACTTTCTCATTCAGTGAAGAACAAGGGTTCCCTATTTTTTGAAATTGAAAACATAAAACCGAAGCAAAACAAAACCTAACTCTGATTGAAATGAATACGAAGAAAATTTACTTTCTTGACTAACTCAACAAATTTACGTTCTTGACTAACTCAAGAAATCTATCAAGGAACCAGAAGGTCACCACTCATCTGGAGAGGAAGTAAATGTTCTCCTACGACGGCAGCTAAGAGTTTTCTCAAGATACCATTTGAGTTCATTATAGTTCTGCAAATAAATTAGAAAGACATTTCTGGACAAACAAATAAGCTAGATACAACAAATAACAAAAAACCCAATCATTAAATCAAATACAGAACTCAAAATCAAACTAAGGTATAAGACAAACTTACCCACGGATCTAGCTGCCTATGAAAATGGTGGCGGGGCTTTCTCCTTCATTGTTGCTACAATAAATAAAAAAAAATTACACAAAACTAAGAAGACAAACAAACTGGAAAGATGAACAAAGGCAAAATACCAATATCGTATTATCTTCCTTCAATCAGCAGCATCTGCACCACTTTCACCATTGCACAAATCCTTCAGAGTAAAACCCTAGAAATTGATTCAGAGGAAATAATTTTCAATAAAAGGATCCAAGATCCATACCAGATCTGCTACATAAAAATAAAAAAAAAACTAAATCGAATCGAATAAAAGATGAAAACGACATAAACTTAACTCAAATCCTAAATCGGAAGATATATTGATTTTTTTTGGGGTTTTTTTCGATTAGATCTCGTATGGGTTTTGAATATGATATAAGGATGAACAAGTTGAGGTATTGATTCAAGGATTAATTGTGAAATCCTTCACAGCTAAGAAGAACATGGCTGCAGACAGAGAAGAAACCTAAGAAGAACATGGCTGCAGACAGAGAAGAAACCAGAGAAACGAACAAGAAAATAATTGTAAATTAGTGGGAGTTTGGTTAGATCGATGGAGAGTTAAGGTCTCATGGCACACATTCATCCCACACACTTCACAGCTAGGGGTGGAAAAAGACTCAAGGCATAGCTGATTTGGGCACAAACATACTAAAAAGTGTGGGGAGGTGTTTGTGCCTACACACTTACTTCACACGCATATTAAAAGAAGAGTTGCTATTAGCAACGTGCCTTGGGCCGTTTCTAAATTCCGCAACGGCCCAAAAAATCCGTAACGGCCCAAAAGTGTTGCTATTCCGCAACGACAGCATTACCGTTGCTAAATTGTGTGGCAATCCGCCAAATTTGGTGTAGTGTATGGGGTGATTTTGATGTGTGCATATGGGGACAAACCATGTTTTGACACGTCTTGTAGCACATTTAATGAAATATAAATTGATATTTCCAATGCAGTAATACTTACCTATTGCTCGTGCATCGCCTATTATTCGTAATCTTCGACGAAGAAGAGTTGTTGACCATGTCCCTGATGATACCTGTTAATACAATTTTTGTAAGGTTCGCATGCTTCAACTTTGGTGGTGAAACACAGAAATAAAATAACTATATCTGGGCGTGTTAGTAATCCTAATCCATGAACTTGTTTCAATCTATGTGTTTGATTGTGTGTTTCTTTAGTTGTTCTATGGTATGGATATCATGTGAGCGAATGATGACTTTTAAATGTTAAGGGAAGTGGACTTAAATAGTTGTATGTGTTTTAAAAAATGGGTATTAGATAAAAAGAAAACGATGAACAATAGAAGCAACGTTGGAAATTTATGGTACTTATTATGTTCATGTGTATATTTACACCCAAAGTTCAACTTTTACTCTCTAATTACACCCTTACACATGTGTAGAGCACACACTTTCTTTTATTTCATTGTTGGTAGGATGATAAGCTTGCACTTTAGTTGGAAACCATTCCATAAGTGAAAAGTGCAAAGACAGTTTAATGCCTTCGGAAAAACCGTTTTGATTGCATTCATCAAGGATTGTTCCTTGTCGATAATGATCACTTTAGGAGTACGACATTCATCGTAGATTGACCTCTATTGTCGTAATTCCCACACAGAATAATGTTCTGTCTTGTCTTCCAAATAACAAAAGTCGACGCTAAAAGGAGACTTGGTATGTAGATGTTTGGCCCAAAGTTCAAGAGAAGTAGATTATACCTGTTTGTCTTGTATGTACAATCCATCATTAGTATTTGATGATTTCATCGTGACAATTTAACGAACAATGGATGCGCCAATATAAGATGTCTCACTTTATCCTCCTTGATGTTTCTCAAAGAAGATATGTTATCCTTGTATACATGCCTTATGTTGCTATGGATTTGACTAGGAATTATTTATTTTTTCTACACATCGCATCCACTAGCACCAAATCCTCGAACTTTCCATGGTAGCATGTTTTAGCAAACTCTCTGGTTGATCGTGGTTATGGAAACTGTTTAAGACCGTCTTCAAAAACTACTTGTTTGTTTCCTTGTCAAGCCAAAGTTGAAGTCGAAAACGACAATTCATCTTCTTTGTAATAATACTATTCTTCTTCCTCTTCATCTTATCTTTGGGCAGGGTACTATTTTTCAAGTGACTGACGAACTTCTCACTTTACTCGCACACCATTTGAAAGGAATACTCCCTCACATTACTTCCTTTGACCACCACGCACATCTTTTCTCTAACATGTGCAATAATCAATTTAACCACATCATTTATGTTCGTCCAACTTTCTACATGAATCCAAAAACAAAGTTAGAGCAAAGCATCACAACAGATAGATCAACCCATCTAATAGTGGAAACCTACCATGGTATTAAAATATGCTTTGTAGGGATCGGTAGTATCTTCAACCACTGAGTTAAGTTGAGGTTGTTTATCCTTTAGAAAATCTTTGGGAACTATCAATAAAAAAAACTGCATTCAATTGGTAAATAAAAATGTGAAATATTACGATTTACAGTCTGGATACTGAGGCACAACTCCAGCCGTAAACTAAGTTATGTCTGGATAAAACTACCCATTCTGGTAATAAATTTGGATTTATAAATTGCCAAAAAAAAAAAAATCGCAACAGTATCAGCTGTAAACTGCTCAATATCTAGATATAAGTACTCCCTCAAAAGAAAATTACATGGCAATAACGATTACAGCTACAAACAAGGAGAACATTTATGACCGTAAGTTGACTTACGACTTGTTTTGATTTTCAATTTATAGTCGTAAGTTAGTATTGTCCTAATTACACTTGTAAAAACAAAACTAGCAACACTATAAGTCGTAACTAATACATTTCAATTTGTAACTCGTGCATTCAATAGCATTTAATGTTGTTATGCATGAGTTTCCTCTATTATTTCAATAATATGATTGGCCGTAAGTACATGTACGACCAGAAAATCCCCAAATCTAGTAGGTTACGGTTGATTACGTGAAAAACTTCCAGTCATAAGTGTTGTTACGACTGTGGTTATGGGTAAGTTGCAAGTCATAAAATTCACAATGTGTACCTGATTTTAAGGATTTGAGCTAAGATAAAAGTATACTTGAGTGTTTTATTCAGTTGATTCTTCATTTCCTTCGCTTTGCTATGTATAATTTTTAGGATTGAGTTCCAAATTCAATTCAAATCCATCACCTAGGGTGAAAAACGAGTTTCCATCATACAAATCAAGCATACCTTCATCTTCTTTAAGGGGTACGTAAAATCTAGATGGTGTACAAGATTATGATTCTCCTACCTCCATTTTGAGACTTAAATCACTCATTTTAGTTGAGTGAATCAGATTTTTTGAAACAAAAGTTACACGTTTATCAATTTGTTTTCTTCTTCTCCCCTCTCCGATTTTCCAAAATCTAAACTTAATTTTTGAAAGTCATTAACTTAACTAACTCACTAGTTTAATTATCAAATTTCAATTAAATTATCAAATTTCAATTAAATTAGTTAAAAATTTCTATCACTAAGTAACTATTAACTAAACATAGACGATTATCAATATATAATGGGATATAGCCTTTCATCCAAAAACAAAAAAAACATTAACTAAACATTTGCAAATTAGCCATTAAAAAAGTACATTGAAAATTGTCAAGTTTACTTCTTCGGAAGATCCAATGTGGTCCAGTTGTTTTTTAACGGGTGTGTGTTCAATCCGTTGACTAATGGATGGATGCTGATGCATAAATGGCTTTTGGATGGGATGCGGGTGCGGGGTTACAAAGCAGTTGGACATCCACATCCTCTAAGTTAGTAGTCTCTTAATTTTCGGTATGTTTTTTTTTTTTTTTAAATGTTGATATTTATGATTAGGAACATCGTGCCTTTCTAATAGTTATATGTTGCTTCATTGAAATATCGATATAAATTTGTAGATATTTTTTTTTGAATTTGAAAGGTTATATTAAAGTTGGACCGTAGTCCACTACCTACAAGCCCAGGTAGCTTGGCAAAGAAATAAAGAAAAATCCCCCTACCTCGATGCAGACGAGTTTCGAACTCAGGTCACTGGTGTCATCACCCAGCGACTTTACCACTGTACTACAGTGACATCTACTTTGTAGACATTATCATATAGATAAAATTATAGATTTTATTACGAAACAAGACTTACGAGTTTCATTTTAGACGGGGAGTAAAGAGAGCATCAATAAATGTTTTGCGTATTTGAGTTAGTAATAACACAATTAGTTACGACTTTCGTAGATTTTATGGTATCTAAAACACGTGATCTTACACCATTTTACTTAATTTTGTTTTCTTATATTTTACATACTCCCTCCGTCCCTAATATAAAGGCGGAGTTTTACATTTTTGTTGTCCCATTGGATAGGTGAAACTTCAATTCCAAGATGGGTTTTTTTATATAGTCCCTTATTTATTTTGCATATATATCACCACAATTAAGCTAATGTTTCCAGTGTTCGAAAATGGGTAAAGGGTAAAACAAGAAAGAGGATATAAATTTATAACATCAAAAAAGTTTCTTAATCTTTCTCCGCCTTTATATTAGGGACGGAGGAAGGAAGTATCCAATCCGTCTATCTGTGCATCCATTGGATGCAAATCCTTTGGATGTTGGATCGGATGCGGGTGCTAAAATTGAAATCCGTCATGTTTTGATTGATGCGCTGTTTTTGGGACTGCATGTTTTCTTTGGGACTGCAGTCCAAAAACAAAATAGGGTTACTCATAAAAAAAGGTAGAACACCCCATATCCAATTTTGGGGCGTAAAAAAATAATTTTGGGGCGTAATAATTTTTTTGGGGGCGTAAAAAAAATGGTGTTTGCTCACAAAAACCTGAGGCGTAAATAACCGAACCAAACCGTAAAAAAATGAAATATATGCATAAAATTTGAAAATAAAGCGTAAGTTAACGCCTTGGATTGAATACCCTAACCAAGGCGTAAAACCCAACATTCAGTTTTTATTAGGTCTTCTCTGGCTCTGAGCTTACATTAACATTTCTTTTACCCTCCCTCCATCCTTCTCCATCCGCACCAGTTTGCTTGTTAGAAGTTTAGGAATCCATAACCACATCGACCGCCACCAATCTATAGCTATCACCGCCACCATCACCTTCCTTAACGGGTTCACCCCCAGCTTTAGTTCTTCCATCACCATCTGATTCAATCACAAACTCAAATTTCATTCTCGGAAGGAAGACTTCTGTAACCGTCAAATCGATTGATGATTGATGAACGGAAAGATCTTCAAATTCAATTCCTTTTGTCCACTGAACCACTTAACTTCACTAGTTGATTTTCCTTTGTGCCATTAATGAAATCTCAGAAATGAATCAGGAAAGAAAACCTAAATTCCAGAAAACCCTAGAAAAAAATGAATTTCTTTAATTCCTTCTTGTACAAATTTCAAACCCGAATAATCTCTTGTTCCTATAACACCAAAAGTTCAGATTTGAATTCCTTTTACATTATTGTTGGATGCAAGCTTCGGGCATTGTTTGTAGATGGCCTGGAACATTTGATTTATTGATTTAGATAATTTATCGTTTTTCAGCAGCAGGATGATGGTGCGTTGATCTGAGCTTAAACATTTGGGATTTCAATGATTTGAATGGTTAATAGTTTAAATTGAATCATATTGGATTATCATTTGATGCTTTGATGCTGGTTTGTGTCTAATGGAGGCTGGTTCTTTTCTATTTTTGTTTACAATGGATTTGCTCTGGTCGAACATAAAAAATTATTAGTGGTGTTTGAATAAATTATTTTGGGGTTTACTGGTTTAGCTTGATTTGAATGATATAGGGAGAATTGGTTCACGATGCCAATTGAATTGAATCAGTTAAATGATTTACTAGGGTTTAAGTTGTATACGAGATTACGTTTGAATGGTATGAGAAATTCGATTTGATGATATTGGTTTGATGCGGAGGCGCCGGTGGTGGTTGAGGAGGCGGCACTGGTTTTTTTTTTTTTTTTTTTGAAACAAAATGAAGAAAATGAAGAATATGAAGTATTAAAGGGAAATGTGGGGTTTTTGTATGACATAAATTTTTTTTTTTGTTTGGTAGAATTACTTAGTCACCCCTTATAATACAATCTAGATAGTTTTAGTGGATTGCAGTCCCAAATAAAAGTCTGCAGTCCCAAAAACAACACATTTTGATTGGATGCGGCAAAAACCGGACCAATCTGGACCATGCTCACTCCGGCCTAAATCATGACTCTTTCCAAAACCTTGACTGAAGCCCAAAACCCAACTTAAAATGTTTTCTCGTAGAATCCGCACATCTCATCCCAATCCGTCATCTACGGTCAATCATTTACATGGGACCGACCAAAGTTAGAAAGATCCTGTTCGAAGTTGAACAAAGATAAAGGACAACACAGTTACATGTGAGCTTATCGAGAATCAAGGGTTTTTTCCACTTGAGAAGATCGAGATTCCCACCTGATTATAATAAAGCAAACACATTTATTATAAGCATACAGTACTTACCGTTATCCCCGCTTACATCTTTCAAAATTCAAACGCAAACTCAAACTCCATTCTCACTCAAGAAAATGAAGAACAAAAATGGCAGAACACCTCTAAAGCTCAAGAACATTCCTGCAAATCCGATTACGGATGATGATGAAGTTAACAGAAAGGGAAAAGGGAAGAAGTCTGATTGGATAGAGATTTCATTGACTGGCAAAGAGAACTATCCAATCAATGCAGTGAAAGTAGAGAAAAACATTAATAAAGATCTGATTATGAATAATGATAATGTGCCGATGATGATTGAATCGTTTGATTCATCATTAGCTGAGGAATTAGGTGTGATTAGGAGGAAACTTGAGAGATTGAGATTGGAAAAGGAGAGAACAGAAAAGATGTTGAGAGAGATGGATTTGGTGTTGGATATGGAAATGAAAGAGATGGAGATGAGAGGGAAGATGCAGAAGGAATTGGAAATGGAAGTTGTCAAGGTGCAGAGATTGAATGAACTTAGATCGTTTTGTATGGTAAGTGAGACAGATTTTCTAGTTATAGCGATCTCAGTACTATATTATACTACTGTATGTCAATCAAGTTCTGATTTTCCTGTGTTTTGTAGAGAGCTGCTCGAATCCAATCGCTTAGAGAAATCGAAGAAGCAAAGAAGATTAAAGAATCTCAATTGAAGGTATCGAATTTGATTTATATATAAATTTGTTGATTTCTCCCATTTACTTGGTAATTTTTTGTTTGATTACTAATTTTTGTATCAATTCAGGAGGTGAAATCAAAGGAAACAGAAAATGAGATAGACAAATCAGAAGCATCGTCATCCTCGAGGTTAAATGATGATCATGGGATGGAGAACAACTTGGTTTTCGTTTGATGTTTTATGCGTTTTGTCTAAACTAGAATCCGATACCCCAAACCAGAGAAAATAATAGCTCAATATTTTCTTTTGATCCATTTGTAATTTGTATTCTTTCTTCTCCTCTTAATTAAGCTGTTGATTTCAATTTCGCAATGTGTGTTTAAGCGAAGATTGACAATGGGGTCTTAGACGATTGTAAGCAACCAGAAATGTACGAATCAAACAAACGGAGAATGTTTGAAGGTGCACTTTTCATTTAAATCTGCTGCTTTGAAATCTGGGTATGGGAATCCAAAGGATAGCTGAGCTGAAATAACTCTCCCACCTGGTATGTCTGCCAATCCAGTCGATCTGGAGACCGGAATGAACATTCTTTGAATCCATGTACTCTGGAATAACCCAGCCTAGATGGTGGTTTTGTTGATGTTGCTCTACAGAATGAAAAACAGGATAACGAGTACTAGCCCAAAAATTAAAAGCAAGATAGCCACCATGTATATTATCTCAACGGACAGATAGCAGGTGGGGCTAATGTGCACCCATCTAGCAGTAGCAGGAGGTCTTCACTCTACAGGAAAAAATAGCCTGATTGGATGATCCCTCCCTGCTGATATCAATCAACCGAATTCTTCGTATATGCACAAAATTATCTGATTAAAATTTGAATGAAACTGGTGACCAGAACAATGTTGAACTGGTGAATATGGATAAATCAACTGGTGACCAGAACAGGGAAAGGGAAAGTTGAACTGGTGAGCTGAATAAATCAACTAGTGACCAGGAATGGGAAAGTTGGAAATCTAAGCAGCAGTTGCAGAATTGAAATCAGTAAATAAACAGAAATGAGCTTACACCTTGGGACAACAACCTTTTGATATATTCACAGGCACAAGTTGGTGTGGCAACAAACCCAACTTTCTTTCAAGAGAGTGCAACCCTACAGGTACAGGATGTCATTATATAGGCTACTTGGTCACACTTTTGCATCAGCAAATTTCAGTTACAGTACTGCAATATGCAATTTTAGCAGAAGTTATGAGGGACACATTTTTTGAAGGATTCTTTTTGTTAAAGGGAGTCAATTACGGTTTTCGCTCTCCTCGGATCCATTTTCGCTCTCCCTTGAACAAAAATCTTTTCAAGAAGTAAGTATATCTGAAAGTCATGGGGTCAAAACTCCCGGTATACAAAGTGAGAAGAAAAGCCATATCATTATTTCTTTACTGTGTTCCAATAACAGTGAAGAAAAGTCAGAAAAACGGATAATTTCACTTACTTGAGATCTCATCAATAGATTGCCTCCTTAGTTCACCCAGCTTCTGTTTGCAGATGATTAATAAACACGACAACAGTGGGAGGTTTATGTTTGGCAATAAAATGGTATTTAGTTTGGTTCAACACAAGCACATGACACATACCTTAAACAATCTTAAAACAAGTTAACCTAGCTAACATTAGAATGGTACAGAAAAGGATCTTTCATATGAAGATCAAGGTCTCAATTAACAAATGTTGAATCAAAAATAAGAGAAGGATGGGATTTCATAGTTCATCATCTCAGGTGATTGATCACACACGGATGGCAGCAGCCCTACAGAGAAGGACAACTAACAAAACTTCCAGTGATTGTTGCAGTTTACACATGTTACGTAAGTCGTCATAGGTTCATCTGCACTCCGAGTCTGCATTTGATAGTAAGTGGTCTTCCTCTGCTGACACCGACCACACTTGAACTGATCAGTTGTGGCTTTAGCTGCGCCTGAGCGTTCACATTCAAACATGGCTTTCTGTTTGATTTTATTAGTCTCCTCCTTCCTTTGATCGCTTGCCATTTCTTCAGGAGACATATCAACAAGACTCTCTGGCTTGATCTCTCCAATAAGGACTCTTCTTCTAAAATCAGGGTTTTTTGCATCCTTAATGTTGAACATTATAGATCTGTATTTGAACTTCTGGGCACCATTTGACCGTCCCCAATTTTCAAAAAGTACAGATTCCACAGAGACAGCAACACGGATTGGGTCACACGTATTCACTTTATCCAAAATATCTCCATTAGCCTCAGTGTGAACTTTGGACAGAGCCTCTGCAAGAAGTTCCCGGACCTTGTCACGCACTGCATCATTGCATTTTACCATTGCAGTAAACTTTGGAAGAGCAGGTGAGGGGGCCTGCTTGACACTATTAGACTTCTCAACCCTAGGAAAATCATTCTTTATTTCCATCTTCACAGTTTCTGATCTAGAAACCTTTGCAGAGCTAATCTTCTCGCCATGTTCAGTTTTCTCCACCTTTGAAGTTTCAGATCTTGAGATTTTTTCAACATTCACGGAACCCAACTTATCAATCTTCTCAACTTTAAACGATTCCGACTTTGTAATTTGTATCTTCTGAGGCGTTTTAGTTTCTATACTTCCATTTTTCTTATTCTTGGCAGTTTCGTCCATGACTATTTTCTTCCAGATATTAAGCAGGTCAGTAGCTGCAGCCTGGATCTTCTCTTTTGGATGCTTGGTCAGATGTCGAAGACGTTTTCCAACCTGATATTTAAGTTAATGAGAAACACAGTTAGGATCGCTAGGAAGGAATTGACAACGTTCCTCTCTCCATGTAAAGAGGCACCCAGCCTGATAAAAATGTAAAACTTCTACGCTGCCTACAAGTCCTTGCTAGTAACCGCTGATCTATGACTTCAAATACAGAATTGCAGATGGTATAGCGGTAGGTTAGTAACTAGGGAAAGCTCATTGATCCAAGTAAGTTTCATATCCTATTCCAATTCTTCTAAACCTAAGTTAGGAATCTTAAACTGTATACCAGCAACGGAGTAAAAGCAACTTATGAGCAGACAACGAAAGTTTTATAATAAACTTATGACATGAATAGATAAGGAGCATTACATGTTTTATACTACAACAGCCTTGTTGGTTTTCATCATTTGGGTACGGAACATGGAAACTTGCAACTATACAGCAGGTCAGGATCAAATCAGAAAAATGCATCATGATTTTCCAAAACTACCATGGGAAACAATTGTTTAGCTGCGTGCTAATGCTCTGACAAGTCTATCCTTTTTACCTAATCCTAGTCTACTTCCTTTCCAGTATCCCTTGCATCCTTGAGATCCATCTCAGGAAAATTCTTGAATACAGGTGAAAATGTGACCCAAACTTCTTGTTAGCATCACAAATCTAATTGACACCCAAACCCTTCCATGGAAGTTCTATATTTATTCCTCAGTAAAATGAAACTGTGCCCTAAGTCTCAGCCAAAATCCTTTTTTTTTCCTGTCTCTCCTAATTTATTTTCTGTAAATTCATGACCAACATTCTTCCTTGATGAAAAACTAAGAAACCAAAGTCATTTCTTTGATCAAAATCACATGTCATATATCACAAATTGACAACCAAATTTAAAGAATGACTAACCTGGGTTGCAACAAGAACTTGCATGGTAACAGGAAATTTCTTCAACTCTTCCAATGCTTCAATGCATCGACTTTCCTCAGCTCCACCCGTCGAAACTTCTTTCGCCGCAGCTGAATCTGCCGCTTTCTTTGCAGAATCAAACAACTCGAGTAGCTCTTTTTCCATTGGTAAACCCTAACAAACAAATTCCTCTTTGAGAACCAGTCAAAGAATGTATAGCAAATCAAGATTCAACGATTCAAAACTCTAATACATGAAAGAGGGCAAAAGCGTATAAACCTTAGAAACAAAAACCAATTCTTGAAACGAAATAGAAACCCTAGAAATTTAATAATACGGTGAAATTTTATCGAAGAGTGAAAACAGAGAGTACCTTTTTTGCCCTATCTTGGTTTCGGATTTGGACTTTGGGGATTCAGAGGAGAGAGAGAGACAATAAAAGAACGAATATCAGAGAATCTTGTTTATAAGCTTCAAGGAGATAAACTACTATTTCGAGAACTACTTGTCATCCACTGCCACGTGTATAAACTCATTTACGTGGATGCTTATGAGTCGTCCAATGTACCAAACTGAGCCTACCTTCCCGTGGTGAGTGTATGCCATGTTGGTGTGTGTCGAAATGCTGTGAGGAATGGATTTGGTGCAGTAGGTGTGGTGTTATCTCATTTTAGGTCTTTTGAGCTTAGATTTTGTGCACGTGAGACCTGAAATTTGGGTATCTACGAGACCCTGGGAATTGCAACTTGCAAGTGGAGTATTTCACCAATTTGTGTCACTTTCTCAAGAGCTAATTCAGGGCCTAAATTATTTTTTTTTGATAGACACAGTCATTGACCCTCACTTTTATTATTAATAATAAAAACAGAAAAATAAAATTGCCCCTCATTTTGTATGATTTTTATAAAAATGTACAGTATTTAGTCGTCAAACCTCAACTAAACCAAATATATTTAGGTGCTAATGTAATTAGTGTCTGAGTTTAGGCGCAGGTATTAATAACATCTGCACCCAGACACGTACATAATCTCAATCAAATTTACAAGTGTTAACATAATTTATGCCCAATTTTTAGGTGTTAATGTAATTCAGGCCTAATGTCCTATGCGCAACCTATACCTCAATCTCAAGTTTTAGAATTTGTTCTTCTGAACTCCCACCGTGCTACTCGGCGAAAAGCTACATTAAAAACCTAAATACAGTAGCTTTCGGTTTTTGGTCATGCGCATGACCGTAGATGCTCGAAAGGGAGGATACAAGGTGGAGGGTCACATATTACTCAAAACATGCTGACATAAAACATGAGCTATGTTGTTTACATTTCCTGGGACAGGTATGAAATCTATGTTCTGGAATTGAGAACATAATCTTTGGCTTGCATCACCTCCGTTCTTATATTTACTGAAATTTGAATAAATGGTCCATTGATTGCATCGATTATATTCTTTGTATCTCTTTATATTATAATCTTTAGTAACTCCAAATCCCTTGCAAGTGTAATGTCCAAATTGTGAGCTCTGATTTCGTCCTTCAATGGAGTTCTGGAAAAACAGGGTTACCGAAATACAACCAACTTTTCATTTGGGCTCGTGAGTCTTATGGTAAGATATGGACGATCTCACAAATCAATATCCAAATCTGATAACGGGAGTGGGATCACAAGTGATCCGTTCAACTCAAGATAAATCTTGGCAAATCCCCTGGATGGATTATGGACCAACTCGACGATTATTAATAACGTACTTCTTGTGTTTGCTTGAATTATATAATCAGAGAATATAATGCGAAAATTAAAGCACATAAGACATCGGAGATTTTTTAACGAGGAAACTACGACCTGTAGAAAAACCTCGGGACCTCGTCCAGATTGAACACCACATAATACTAACTGTCTACAAACACTAGCCTACTATAAGACTATGGTCTGGATATAGCAAAGAGTAACTCAAGCCCTCCAAGCGAATTGGCTATTGTCGCCCTCCTTACGTCTCTAGATCCCCCACGGATCGTCACACACTTGATTCCCCTAGCAGACGTCCTTTACAGGCCTAGGAGTTGCTTTAACCGATGTTAAAGGCTTATGTAACAATACCGGCTTTGCAACCTTAATTATTGATTGTATGTTTCGAATTGTCCTCTTCAGTTTAGCATACGTAAAGTGACTTCCTTTAGATTGCTCCAGGTCATACGGAAATCTACTTACAAGCGGGGGCTGACAAGTAAACCGAGTAAACTATGCCCAACTTGTCTCTACCTCAGTTGTAAAAAGAATAACTTAAGAAACTTATACAACTTGAGCTAACTAGGTCTTACAACACCGATTGCAGCCGTACGTTGTTTCCTTCAACCTTGTATGTAACGTATCAGTTCTTGAATAGCCTTATTGCAGAAGAGAAGGACTATGGAATAGACAAGAATGTGATCATTTACCAAGGTTATATGTTAATATGATAACAACCACAGAGGTACTTTATCGCCTACCTGTGCTTCCCAACTCTCGAGAGAAGTCTTTATAGTCCTTAGGTAAATCTCACAGAGGAACTGCTACCTAATAGAGGATGACTATACCACAAAAAGCTTACACCGAAGTGCAAAGAGTTTACGATCAATGCCACAGAGAAACTTTACGTATGCTTGATGCTTGTGGTTTTCGTTCTTTAACCCTCTATTTATAGCACTCAATAAGATAGGTTGCTTAGGAATAAAGCAACTAGTTTCTTAACCTACAAGTTAGCAAGTGCCCCTGTAAACGAACCCGTTACTTGGCTTGCACACAAAGAAACCCTAGATTTATCTCAATTGGAAATCTTTTAACATTTATCTGCCAAGTGTTTTATTAGCTCAAAAACACTTCAAGATAGATATCCAACAGGCCAGAGATAATCTTTATCTTATTGACTCATTGAGATTCGTTTGATGGGCCACAGAAGATATTATGATACGCACAAATCCAACTAAGAGATAAAGGAGTCAGATGTTTAACCCGTGTGAAATTCAAGAAGAATATTCACTTGGACGGTTCGTGAATCGTCCGACTGGATTCCGGCCAAATTAATCGAATCTGCGGTTCACGAACATGTATGTGTACAAATCGATGTTTTGGGACTCGGAAGAAATTTTCGGAGTCACTGTTCACGAACCGGTTCGTGAACCGCCGTCACCAGATTAGGGTTTAACTGGATCCGATAGAAGTTCTGGGTTGGGCCAGTACTTAGAAGTGTTATTACCCCCTCAGCTATAATCCACTGGACTCTGCTCTAGAGTACTCTTTTAGATTCATATGTTTCCTACATGTGATTTGCAAGCAAACCATTGCACTAGAAAGGGTATCGAATCTATCTCATGCATCTTGTAACCTTAGTATTGTGGGAACAAATACTAACATAACTCATGGTTATGTAGACAAGAATACAAAATTGTTAGGGCATTGTCCGGTCAAACCCACTAGCGTTGGTATGTCAAGCTGGTTGTCAGTTTTAGGTGTCAAAATACAATCTTGATTTAGCCTACTAGAGTTTAGATTTCGGAATTGGGATATAGAAAAAGTAGCAGAGACCTTGAATACGAAGATTGTGAAGACAAAAAAAGACATCAATTATTCTTCATCGACAAAAGGTTAGTAGGAGTTATGACTTTTATGGAAATTCTTCTATTATACTTATTCTATCTTTCTAAATATTCGCCTACTTTTGTAGAGATACTAATAGCGATAGAGATCGTGTTCTTGTCTACATAACCATGTGTTATGTTGGTATTTGTCCCACGAATACTAAGGTTACAAGAATGCATGAGATAGATTCGATACCATCTTTCTAAAGAAATGGTTTGCTTGCAAATCACTTGTAGGATATGGGTGAATCTAAAGGAGTACTCTTGAGCAAGAGTCCAGTGGATTATAGCTAAGGGCGTATAACACGTCTAAGTACTGGCCCAGTCCAGAACTTCCAGCGGATCCAGTTAAACCCTAATTCTGAACAACGGCGGTTCACGAACCGGTTCGTGAACAATGACTCCGGATTTCACTCCTGAGTTCCAAAACATCAATTTGTACACGTACATGTACGTGAACCACAAATTCGATGAATTTGACCGGTATTCAGAAGGACGGTTCCCGAACCGTCCACGTGGATATTCTTCTGGGATTTCACGCAGGTTAAACTTCTGACTCCTTTATCTCTTAGTTGGACTTGGTTATCACGAAAATATCTTCTGTGGTCCATGTAACAATTCTCAATGTGTCAATAAGATAAAGATTATCTCTGGTCAGTTGGATATCAATCTTGAAGTGTTTGTGAGCTAACAAAACACTTGGCAGATAAATGGTAAAGATTTCCAATTGAGATAAATCTAGGTTACTTTGTGTGCAAGCAAGTAACGAGTTCATTTTACACGGGCACTTGCTAAACTTGTGGAACAAGTAACTAGCTAGTTGCTTTATTCCTAAGCAATCTATCTTATTGAGTGCTATAAATAGAGGGTTTCAGGACGGAAAACCACAAGCATCAAGCATACGTGAAGTTTCTCTGTGGAATTGATCGTAAACTCTTTTAACTTAGGTGAAAGCTTGTTGTGGTATAGTCATCCTCTATTAGGTATCAGTTCCTCAGTGGGATTTACCTAACGAATATAAAGACTTCTCTTGAGAGTTGGGAAGCACAGGTAGGAGATTGAGACCTTAGTGGTTAAAATCGGATTAACATGTAACCTTGTTAACATGATCACATTCTTGTCTATTCTACGGTCCTTCTCTTCTGCGATAAGGCCATTCAAGAACTTATACGTTACATACAGGGTTGAAAGGAAGCAACGCACGGCTGCACTCGGTGTTGTAAGACCTAGTTAGCTCCAGTTGTATAAGTTTTTTAAGTAATTCTTTTTATAACTAAGGTGAAGACAAGTTGGGCATAGTTTACTCGGTTTACTTGTCAGCCCCCGCTTGTAAGTAGATTTTCGTATGACCTGGAGCAATCCG
This sequence comes from Papaver nudicaule, assembly GCA_023529015.1. NCBI lineage: Eukaryota > Viridiplantae > Streptophyta > Magnoliopsida > Ranunculales > Papaveraceae > Papaver > Papaver nudicaule. The sequence goes on along the minus strand of JAJJMA010051501.1, from coordinate 17,154 downwards.
AAGGAAGTCATTTTGTGTATGTCAAACTGATAGAGGACGGTTCAAACATACAGTTGATGATTGAGGTTGCAAAGCCAGAATTATTAACACAAGCCTTTAACAGCGGTTAAAGCAACTCCTAGGCATGTAAAGGACGTCAGCTAGGAGATTCAAGTGCGTGACGATCTGTGGGGGATCTAGAGACGTAAAGAGTGTGAAAGTAGCCAGTTCACTTGGAGGGCTATAATTGGTCTCTGCTACATCCCAGACCGAATTCTTATAGTAGGCTAGCGTTTGTAGACAGTTTATACTGTGCGGTGTTCAATCTGGACGAGGTCCCGAGGTTTTTATACAGGTCGTAGTTTCCTCGTTAAAAAAATCTCTGGTGTCTTGTGTGCTTTCCTTTCCGCATTATATTCTCTGACTATATAATTAAAGCAAACACAAGAAGTACGTTATCATTAACCTGATTGTTGTCCCCAATCCATCCAAAGGATTTACCAAGACTTTGTCTTGCATCGGACTGATCCCTTGTGATCCAAACTCAGGTTATACATATCTGGATATTAATTTTTGAAATCGTCCAGATCTGACCATAAGACTCACGAGCCCAAACGAAAAGTTGTTAGTATTTCGGTACCCCTGCTTTTTCAATTGTTATCAGAGCCGGTAAATACATAAAAGACATAACTGTTTGTGTTTATCGAGGTTCGTGATTATGGATCCTAGTACCAACTCTACACCAGAGGACACCATTCCAACTCACTCATACACAACTGGTTCAACACCATCTTGCGGAGAACAACCAACTGAGGTTGTCAAATTGAGTAATAATCCTTATTACTCTTTCCTTCTGTCAGATGACTCTGATTCATATCTTAAAAGAGATGCAGCTAAGGAAAGTAGTGAACTCATTAAGTTCATGAAATTTCAGGCGTCTGAAATCTCACGACTAAAGGCCAAAGTAAATTCCCTTTTGGATAAAGTCAATGAACAAGAATCCTTGGTTTTGTCCCTAACCATTGAGATCTCACTATTAAAGAGGAAAAGTCATACATCTGACTCTACACTGAAAAGTGATAATCCTCAGAACCCTTCCAGTTCAGAGATTGAAAAGCCTGAACTCATGAATGCTCATGAAAAAATTGAAGAGTTAATGGGAGAAATTGATCGGCTCAAATCAATCTCTGAAAAACCCAAAGAAAGTCAGTCAGAAAAGACATCAAGAACTCGTCGTGGCAAAACTCTTGGAAAGAAGGTGACATCTTCCCACACCTCTGATAGGGTGACTAATTCCACTCATCACTCTGATGATAATAGTACCCACAAAAAGAGTTTTAATGAAGGTAAAAAACATGAGAAATCATATAGTTTCTGTAAAAAGAAAGGACACCTTCAGACTGAATGCAATAGCCAAAAGAGGACAAAACGAGTTGCTCAACTCCAGCACACATTGAATCTTGTTCTAAAAAATGTGTCTGAACTCTCTAAGCCATATTCGGGGACAAGAAATAAGGCAATTAAGAGAAGATCCTCATCTATGATAGAAAATCATAGTAGAGCTATTCCATACTCTAGAAGAAAATCTCAGGAAATGTGGAACAGGATGCCTGTCTCAACCATGACCACTAAAAGGTGGATTCCCAAGAGAGAAAATTCTGAAAGCAATCAACCTCAAGTCTCCAATGATATAATAAGCCTGAATAATCTAAATAAGATGTTATCAGGATATACTATGCTCAATAAAGACCTTGTAAAACAGGTTCATGGAGCTAGAAAATCATCTAGATGATCATCAGATACATAGCCATATCTTGATGATAGTAACTTCTATGATAGCTTTGGAGGAAGAAAATCGAGGAGATCTAAACGTAGGTTTAGATCAGGTGAGTATCCCAATATTCACCACAACACTCAAAGTTAAGTACTGCTGAAAATAATTTCCTTGTCTTAGTACTGAAAGATAACGAAATATTAAATCAGGGATAAAAACCCTGATGATGATCAGTACTACTCATAGTAGGCACCTGGGTGATAAAAAAAGGTTAAGTCAAAAACCATGTTGAGGAACGTATAAAAACACTAAGCCCACGTAACTTGGGCTGACGAGTTCAAAAAACTTATCCAAACGGTTCATGAATCGTCGGAGGTGTTTTTCTGTGCAAAAAACTCAAATCCGCGGAAAATAAAGTTTATCTGCGAAGAAGAGTCACTCTATCTCAAAATAGATCACGTTTATTGTTTTCTAAGACACAAACACAAACCCTAAGGGACTCTGGTGTGCAAAATTGTGTGAGATATTTGAGTTAATCCTTTCTTGGTATTCTATATAAATACCACAATACTTGAGGAATAATTATTCAAGTATTTTCTCTGCTATCCTACCTCAATAATGGAGAAATATAGTTGTGCCAAAGGCTATGAAGAGATAGAAAGGGAAGAAGAGACTTTGGAAGAAAAGGAAGAATGCCTTGAGTTTCATAAGCATAGTCCTTGGATCTATGCCTTTGATGCTTATGAATATGAAAACCTGGATCACGATGTTCAAATATCATCTGATATTGTCTTCCGATTCTTCATAGATTATGAGACCATGAAAACCAACACAATGGCTACTACATGAAAGAATGTTTTGCTTATGTCCCAGTTGGAAGCTGTAAACAATGAGCTTGCTCTCATGAAAATACAGATCAACAAACTTGCTTATAACAAGTTTTGTAAAGTTTGTAGTGCCAAGAATGATGACCAGCCTTCCAGTAGCAATTCTGAATAAAGTTGCAAGACTACAACTTTTTTGTTTACATTTCTCTTTCTTAGTAGATCAGATTAGTTGATTCCTTGTGAGAACTTGTTCTTACTTTTGCCTAAGGAATATAAATTATATCTAAAAGTAGTTTGCCTTTTCATGCTTTTTGGAGTTTTTCAGCATGTATTACTTTATTTCATTAATAAAAGTTCTTTTTAGATGATTATTAATGATGTTTGCAATACTTGATTTGTCCACCTCAATCTTATTGCAATACATAGCTTTTTCCATTACCTCGGTAGTGATGCAAAGTTATGTCTATCACAAAAGTTAAGCTTTCTCTCACGATTAAGAAACTTTTGATTATATGGTTTTTAGGGTTTTCACAAACTCGGAATCATATATTCTTTTCCAAAAATCTGGCTAAGGAAAAGAGACTATAAACAAAGGAAAACTGGATACATTAAATTGTTTGTCCAAGTTAGGCATTGTATGTTGTTCTTTATTGAATAACACCACATGGACGAGAGTTCTTAACTGAGCTTGCGCTTAATAACAAATCTTTTTGAGAAGCGTGGATGTGGAATATTAGGAGAAAAGTGTGTCTATATTTCTCCAAAGATGAATCAACTTAGAAATCTTTGTTCTGATTTCCTAGTTATGTTATCTTAAACTGGTATGCGAGTACTTAACTTGACCTATCCATAGGTTTGAAACCCTAGTCTCAAACTACTTTGTCATATTTTTGTGACAAATAGGGGGGTAATACATATGGTCCTTTTTCCTGTGGCTCATAACCATAAGGGGAGAACATCATGTGCTTACTTGTTGTACTTTTTCAAAGTATCAAGTAAGGGGGGAGTAAGTAAGTTAAGAAGAAGCTTCGTACCAGGTATGAGTAGAATCACTTTAAAAGTTTTGATACACGGACATTAAAGTTTGCTCAGATTCTTACTCTTTGCACAAACAACATGTGGGATTAGCATATTAACCCATGTAAGCTTGAGCGTACCTTTGTAGTTGTTTGAGCTGGATATGTTGTAGGTGTTGTCTACGAATTCATCAACAAGAGTTAAAAGAACACATCGAGTGTATGGGTATAAAATCTGCATAGGTGCTTCATGTTCTACAGCCCTCAGATCTCATACTCATACACACAGTTATTTAAACATGATTCAAGGTACGAAGACCTTAAGAATGATACCGAAGATATGTAAAAAGACATTAATCAAAGAACTAAACGTATAAAGATCGTATCTCAGTGTTGCTATTACATGGATATGATCCTAAGGAGCTAGAGGAGATACAAACCTAATCCCTCTCTCGCCACTTAGGTAACACCCAAAAATTCCAACCCTTACAATGTTTTCCAAGTTCGCCTTATATAGGCCGAGCTTGGGTGGTTTACAGCTAATAAGACAAGGGACTCAATCGTGGTGGTGTCAGTCCTTGTCGAGTAAGGCGGTTCTTTCGGCGGTGGTTCTGGGGCTTCGGTCCTTTGGGACAAGGCCCGAATCCCTTTCTTCTGATTCTTCGCTCGATGTCCTCGGTCTCACCTTTCTTTGGTTTGGTCCCGAAGCTTCGCTGCTAGTTCCTTTGGCGCGATCTTGCTTCTTGGATCTCTGACACGTGTCCCGAGGGGTTTTACCCTCCACAGTTTGCCTCTTTCCTTTCCTTGTATCGAAGATGCGAGGAGAGGAAATTCCCTTTTTTCCACCTCTTCCTTACCATGTACCCCCACTACTTGCCAGGTGTGAGTTTTTTCGACACGCTCTTCCTATACTCGAGGATTTCGCGGCTTTTTACCTTCTGACCGGCAACGCCGGTTCCTCTTTCACTATTTAAGTTTCGGTTCTCCCTCTAAAAATACTTTAGCACCTTCGTAACCGTCTTCCTTGGCGCCGGCACTTTCTTTCTGTGAAACCTCCCAATTCGTAACTTCATATCAGGCGTTCTATCCGCTCTTTCCTTCATGTCCCTTTGTTTTATTCCTCATATTTTTTCATAAAGTCGATTCTTTTTGAACTTTCCTCACCTTCCTGTCCTCTGATCCATATTGCCTCTGCAACTTCCGGTCGCCGGCGGTATCAGTCTTCCCTTTCTGTGTTTTTTCCTTCTATGTCGTCTTCTTCTAAGGTTGATGCCCTTGTTCTAAAGATGAAAGGTATGGACTTCAAAGAAGAGGGCTTTCAGATTGAAGCCATTAGTTCTTCTAGATTGACTCCAGAGCTGGTTGAGGAGTATCAATGTGGTGAGAACATGCTCTTGGTGACATTCCATCAAATGTCTGCAGGGTTACTTCCCCCCTTTACAAGCCTTCAAATCCTTTGATTCTTCGTATTCTTTGCTCTCTTCCTAAACCTCGAGGGGTGATGCAGCTTACTTGCAGCTCTATTTACCTCATCAATCAGTGGGTTCTTCGCTCCGAAAATAATTTTCCTGCCGGATCTACGGCGAAGTTCTATTTTACCGCTGAGAATTTCTTTAAGCATTACGAACCCTTTTTAACCCTAGACAACGAATTTGCTCCTTGGGGGTCAGCTTTCTGTCTGTGGAAGGTAGCGAAAATATCATCCTTGGGTCCCTGGACTACTCCATGGATGAAGACTGGTACTCGGAACCTATACTTCTTGAAGGTCCCGTGCTCCGAGGTTGGAAGGACTCTGGCCGGTTCTTCCCTCGGACCGAGTTTGATGCAGGGCATGAGTTTCGGACTCATCATTTGTTCTCCATTCACTTTTCTGACGAGGATAGAGGGTTATCTCGCTCATTTTCGGGGAAAGGTAAGGGTATTTCCATGGAGCCTTCGGGCAGCTTATAGCGTTCCCGAACAAATGAGGAGACTATGCAGCAGGTAACAAATACTTTCCTAAGTTCTTTTTTTAGAGTATTCATACTTGCCTCTATTTGTTTCCTGAGAAAGACGGGTCCTTATCTGCAGGGAAAGTCTTTGAGTGTCTTAAGCCTGAGCAATGATCTGATGGATTTTGAGTATGGGGGGAATTCGGAAGTTCCTCGTCCGCTGAAAAATTCTGTTTTTCAGAAGATTCTTAGAGGAGTTCCGCCCAAACGTCTTCGAGCTGCTTCGAGACCCCTGATGGAATCAACGAATGCTAACAAGGAGGTATCAGCACCGAAGACAGCTGAAACGGTTATCAAAGAGGTGGGTGCCGTTAACCCCTTTGTTGTTTTGCCTATTACCACCATCGGTGCCTCTGCCTCAGCTATAGTAGGTCCCACGGCTGCTGCCACTGGTGCTGCTTCGGACGTTGTGCTTACAGATTTTTCTACACCGAGTGCTACCATCGGTGCCTCTGCCTCAGCGGTAGTAATTTCTACAACTGCTGCTGCCGAACCTTTTATTCTTTCGTCGAAGAGAATTGTTACTCCAGTGGATCTTCTTGTTCCCCTAAGGGATGGTTCACTGGTTGAGATGGATTCTTCCAAGGAACTTGTTGCTAGCTTTCCGCAGAGTTCGAAGTTTCCGCCTACTCCGAGTTACGCTAGTAAATATAGGCAATCATATACTGCGGAAAGGTTTAAAGAAGTCCTTTTTGAAAACCATAATCCTAGTGATTTTACTGTTGAAGTTTCAAATCGCTTTGAAGCCTATGCTACGAATCCCTTGGGGCGTCCTTTAGATCCTGATTTCTGCAGGAAGTTAGGTGATATCTTTGGAGGTGATTGTCCCAGGGCCGATTATGACCTTCGGCGTCCACCCTTGTCCTATGAGGAGAGCTTGGCTATTCTTCAAGCGGTGAGTTATGGTTTCGTGCTTTTTGCCCGTATGTTGATGTTGCCGGGGCTTTGTGTTAACTGTTTATCTACAATCTTTTTTGTCAGGGTGACTATCATGCCTCTGGCCTTTTGGCTCATAACTTTGATCAGGCTGGCGAGGCTGAATATTTTGAACGAGAGTTTTACCGGATGCAAGAGGAGCTGGCTCAAGAGAAAGTTCGTAGTGCTCTTGCGAAAAAGAATTCAATATGTAAGTCTTTTTATCTTTGTCGTTTATGTTCATATTTGTTTTTGCAGCGTTGTGCTAAGAACAAACTTGCTGCTTGCTTAAAAGGCGAGCTGGAAGAGAGCGAGAAAAAACTCCAAGAGGCCAGATTGGCTCTTGACCGACTTCGGGAGGGTCGACAAGCGTCTCATAATGCCTCGGGTAGCGGGAGTTACCGAAGTGATAGTGGTAAGCTCTTGGAAGAGAGGAACAAAGCTTTAGAAGATGTGGATTATTATAGGACGAAAAGACAAGAAGCCGAAGGTCTTTTTGTTAAGGAGAGAAAAAGAGGGGACCAAGCCGAGCGCCTTCTCGAGGAGGCGAAAAATAAGAATGCGGCTCTGGCCCGAGAGAATCATTTTTTCCAACTAGATGTGGATCGTTTGACACGAGAGCGAGATGAAGCTCGCTTGGAGAGGTCAGTCAGTACTTCTGGGAGGGTTTTGACTGAAAGGTTATAGGAGAATATCAAAATTTTGAAGGTTCAGATGGCAGCACTGAAGAATGTCAACAATGATTTTGTAGGGGGTAAAACCCCTCGGAACACGTGTCTCGTATCCAGAAAGTCTAACCACACCGAGAAGACTAACAGCGAGATCTCGGACCAGCCCAGAGAAGAAGGTTACGCCACAAGCGAAGCGAAGACTCGAAAAGAAAGGGCTCGGACCATCCCGAAGGACCGAAGCCCCAGACTCAGCCTCGGAGCTGTAAACCGCCTTACTCAACAGGTTCTGACAACACCACGATTGAATCGTTTGTCTTATTAGCTGTAAACCACCCAAGCTCGGCCTATATAAGGCGAGCTTAGAAGACATTGTAGGGGTTGGATTCTTGTTTGGTTGAGCCTAAGTAGCAAAGAGAGATTAGGTTTGTTATCTCCTCTGGTTCCTTAGGGTTATATTCATGTAATCACAGCTTCGAAATACATAAAAGTCTTCTTATGTTATACCTTTGTTCTTATAAGTTTTGGTCTTTAATTACTATTCATAGTACCTTCGGTGCAGTTCTTGTGGTCTTCGCACCATTAAATCTCAACTGATTACTGTATGTATGAGTAGATCTGATGGATTTGGCACCTTGAGTACCTATGCAGATTTTCTACTCGTACAGATTTGGTTACGAAAAAGGTACTCTGGAAAGGAGTTGTAGTGATATATGTCTGGAACTTGCTGCAGCTAAGAAATCGAAAGACTATTTTGCTCGTCTTATTGATGAGTATCGAATAGAACTAGCTAAGAGTGGGGCAATTACTTCCGAAGATGTTAGGAAGAATGCCTATGTACCTCGCTTCTCTAATCAACATGAGGTTTCGGAATATATGATATTTAAAGAAAGTAGGGAGCTAACCCAGCTTTTCTTTTGCTCTGCTTCTGTCGTATCCATGAGTGAGTTTGATCGTCCTATCATTCTGATGTTTTTCGTTTTTATGTTTTATAGGCATCGAAGCCAATTTGAAGAAGCAGGTTGCTGATGCCGTGGCGGCAAGGGACGATGCTTCCAATCAGCTGGTGAATGACTCCGAACGGAAGTTGGAGGCTGAGAACAAGGTTAAACAGCTGACCCGAGAACTATCCGAAGAACGTCAGCGTCGCTCTGCCGATATGAACAGATTTTCTCAAGAGCTTGAGCTTGAACGCAAGCGTCGCTCGGGAGAGGTGACGAAGTGCGCTAAGCAGCTGTGCGAAGAACGAGAATTTCGTCTTGAATGCCAGGCGAGTGTAAGGAACATGGTGAATGGTTTTGCCCTCGTGCATCATCAGCTAAGACATGGTCAAGCCGTCGAAGAACTTATTTCCCGATCTGCTCTAACTACTGCCTTTGCTACTAGGATGGCCTGCCGAAAGCATGGTCGTTCTCTTTTTAGGACCATTGGCATTGAGCCTCCTAATTATGGCCCAATTGGTGCGCGCGACTCGGATGCCATACTTCCTGGTGATAAGTATTTACTCCCTCAGGAGGTATATGTAGCCTTAGCTAGGGATGAGCTTCGTAGGAGAGGCTTTCTAGAAAAGTTTTTGAATGGTCCGGGTGATGACGATGATGATGATGATTCCGAAGGCGGGAAACTCAGGGAGTCCTGGCGGTTATGCCGAGGAGGACACCGAGGGTATCCATGATGGTCCAGGTGGATCCGAACATGGTCCCGAGGAGAGTCCTGGAGATGGTACCGTCGGTTCAAAAAATGATCTTGCGCCTGGCGCTGGGGGGAAGACTGTTAGTATGGTGGATAAAGTTACCCGAAGTCATGAGGGTTCCACTAAGGGATGTGCTGGGCGAGCCCTAGGTACTGTCTTTGTCAAGGAGAATCATTACTTATTTCAAGAGCCTTCTCAGGCATACATCGAAGAGGAAAGTGAGGAAAAAACTGAGGAAGAAACTGATGGGCGCACTGGCCGAGCCCCAGGTACTGTCTTTGATAAGGAGAGTCATTACTTATTTCAAGAGCCCCTTCGAGGTCAGACCACTTTGGATTTCAGACGCACGAAGATAATATCCGAGTTGACAAAGATCATATGGAGAAGATGGAAATATTTGATGATGCCTCCCTTCGTGCCTAGCGAAGGTTTTTCAAATGCTTAGTTGCCATTTTGCTCTGCCTCTTTTGGTTGTGTTCCTCCGAATCATTTGTTTATACACATATTTTTTGTTGTCGCTTTCCTTTTTCTGTACTGAATATATATATATAAAGAATTCGTTCGTTTATTTTTCCTTTTATGCCCCTCCTCAAGGCCGTTTTTTATTTGGAGGAGGTCCTTTGGCTGCATAACTCACTTGTCATTTCCGTAAATGCAAGCTAATTAGCTGCCTCAGGGTTCCATCTTCCTCTATAGGTAGATGTTAGTCCCATTTATCGTCCCCTCGACGCCTCAGACAGTGAGGTCCTCGTGGTCGTTTGGTAGTGGGCGTGAATGTATCATCAGCTTATATAGCCTTGATTCAAGGCGTCCACCGCTAACGGGGTGTCTTGTGGGTAGAGGACTGTGCCATATAACTCGTAGGGCCCTTACGATTTATATGGTCATCAGCTTTGTGCCTGCTTTTTGAGGTCTTTTTGGCGTTTTTTGCCTCGGCGTTACAGCCTTTTTATTGTTGGCGTTTTTTGGCCTTGGCGTTAAAGCCTTTTTGGCGTTTTTTTGCCTCGGCGTTAAAGCCTTTTTATTTTGCGACGAGGCACTAGGGGAGATATGGCATCATGGCCAGTTTATCTGTAACGTTAAAGCCTTTGCAATTTTGCCTAGCCAGGTGGGGTTTTTTACCGGTCCTGGCAGGATCTGGAGTTTGATTTCGGAAAAGGTTGCATCAAAGGGTGCGATTTTCATTTATTCAATCTTTCTACGAGTGCTGCTTACATAAGAAGTTTGCTTTCTTAGACGAGGTGTTTCGTATGCTTCCCCTCCACTGGGGTCTTTAACGTCCGACCTTCGAGGTTGATTAAGCTATACGTGTCGTTCCCAAGTTGTTTTTCTATGACGAATTACCATGACTAGAAAGGTTCTTGTTGAATATTCCTGCCTTCGCTAGGCTCGCTCAATTGTTCATTCGGAGTCTGGAGGCAGACTGCTGCTACGAGGAACTGTTCTCTATTGTCGAGACGTTGGTTCCTTTTTCTGTTGTCTGGGATGATGCTTGCCATTCCTGCTTCTGTTTCAGCTATGAATTTCTCTATGCTTTCATCTGTGATTCTTGGTTGCTTAGATTGCCCCGAGCATTCTTTGCTACTTTCTTTTGCCTGAGTGTCTATTTCATTGCAGGCACGAGCTTCAGAGGGGTCGCCTGGTATTTCCGTGATTCCCTGTGGGGTTGGAAACCTGATCTTTTGATGTAAAGTTGAGGCTACTCCCATGATGCCATGCAACCATGGCCTTCCCACGATAGCGTTATAGGGAGAGTATATGTCAACAACGCAAAATAATGTTGGCTGCTTTTGTTTGCCCACATGAATTGTTAACATTAGCTCCCCCCGAGGTGTCGATGGTTTTCCATTAAATCCGAATATATTATACGATGAGGGCACCAAAACAGCTTTCTTTCCCTTCATCTTATCATATGTTTGTCCGAAAAGTATATCAACGGAACTCCCTGGGTCCACGAGTATTCTTGGCATCGTTACTTTTCCCATTTGGAGGGTGATGACCAGAGGGTCGTTGTGTGATCTTTCCTCGTTGGGGATGTCTGCTGCAGAAAAGAATACGGGTTGCTTTTGCCATTCTTCTAGACGATTCCTCGTGACTACGCTAAGTATTTCCTTTCCCTCGAAATCCCTCTTCTGGATTCGGTCTGTTTGGATCCCCTCGAGGCCTTTTGTGTGAACGATGGAATTACAGGCGCCGAATCTCGGAATGTCTATATCGATTGTTATTACGTAAGCTTCATGCTTCGGATCCTCCTTTGGCTGTGGCTGATTTGGAGGGGGCTTTGGTAGCTCCAGGAGGTGTTTGAATTGTTCCCTGGCTATGAAGAAATAAATTTGGTCTTGTGCCGTAACGCAATCTTCTGTTGTATGTCCATAAAATTTATGGAACTGACAGTAGTCTCTTGAATTCTTTGTGTGCTTTGGCTGATTAGCCCTGCTTCTGGGATATCTTATTTCACTTGCAAATTCGGACTGCTCGATAGTCCGAAGGGCATCCTCGATGGGTACGCAAAGCTTTGGGAGTTTCCTATCGTGAAAGGCAGGGAATCCTGGCTTTGCTGTCCCAAATTTTCTGTTTCCTTGTCCTTGCTGGATGCTGCTTCCTTCAAATTCTCCTCGAGAGCCGTTTCCTCTGTTATCATTGTATTTTCTATTGTCGTGGTACTTGCCATCTTCGAATTGCCTTCGTTTCCATAGCGACCATTGTCCTCTTGTCTTCCTCGCTTCGACGGATCCCCGAATTGAGTATTCATTGTTTGACCTCGTTCTTCGAGTGATAAGTTGTTTATTGAGTGGACCTGTTTTAAGATGGTTTCCTTCCCCAAGGTTGCTTGTTCTTTGATTTCTTCCAAGGTAATTCGCTCCTTCTGGTATTTTCGGAGATCTTGTAGCGTCTCGAGGTTCTTGGAGAAGATCCTATCATATAGAGGATGATTTTTATCAAGAGCGTTGAGGAATGCTCATACTTTGTCCTTTTCTGTAGCTTCGTTCCCCACCTCTACGCACTGTTCAGTCCATCTGTTTGTCAGACTCTTGGTGGACTCTCCTGGTCGTACCCGAATGCTGAATAATTTTTCCACCCCTGGCTTGGAGTAGTTATTGTATAGGAAGTGTAGTATAAAGACTTTGGACAGCTCCTCGAAGGAAGAGATCGAGTTGGCTGTGAGGTTGTCATACCAAGCAAGGGCTTCTCCTTTTAATCTAGAGGGGAAATATTTACAGAGCACTTCATCTCTATTAGCGTAAGCCAAAAAGACTCGGAGATACATTTTAATATGCACGGTCGGGTCTCCCGAGCCATCGAAGATTGATGTGAAGGTGGGCATAGTGCATTTTATAGGAATCGCCATCGAGATGATTTCTGGGCTTAGGGGTGAGCGATTGACATCATTATTGCTTGCGTGAGTTTAATCATGTCGCTTGATTGGATCATATTGTCGAAGAGTTCGGCTCGGAGTGTCTTGATCTGGTCCAGCATTACTTGTTGTAGGGCCCTAGCTTCGGCGTCCTTCTTTGTTTGGTTATCTTCGCTGAATATCTGTATGTTTTCCTTCGGATATACTCCTGGTTCGGTCCTTTTGCTTGATACTATGATCCCGTGGCCTTTGCTGACGCCGTTGGTCTTGGTGTATGTTTTGGATACAGAGTGTTCCTTCGATTGAGATATATTGTTTGGACGAGAGTGTCCTTCGCGGCATCCTTTATAGTTGGATGCAGACTTTCCTGCCACCTTTTTATTTGCTTCGGCTAGTTGCTTTTTTAGCTTCTTTATATTTCTGTTTTTCAAGATTAACTTTCTGAATTGTGCAGCTCTCGACGTATTTTCTTCGGTTGGTTGGTGTAAAGGCATGTCATTGTCAGGGACAGCCATTTCATCTCCATCTTCGTCGTTTTCTCCATTTTCTTCTTGTACTTGTTGTAGAGGTAGTTCGTCAGCCTCTGGGAATCCTTCTCCCTCTGGGCCTAAGTCCTCTACATGCACTTCGTCTTCGTTTACTTATTCTCTGTGTTGGACTGTGCTTGCCGCCACCTCGGGTGATAACCCTTTACTCGTTGAAAATATGGTGTAATGTTGCCTCGAGGAACCGGTCCCTTGCCTCGAAGATCCCACTCGCTACTTCGGAGCCTGGTCAGATTTCGAAGCCATTCTGGTTGTGACCTGTCAGAAGACAAAAAACCCGTGAAGTCCAAGGCGGCTACTGCAGTGTACTATGTCGGCCATGTAGGTCTGTACATTGCAACGGTTTTTATCGTGCGAGTTTTTAGCGTAGGTCGTATTTAGATATATCCCTAACTATATTTTTTTGTCTTTTAGCCAAAACCATCTTTCCCAATGATTCCTGCATAAAAGTTTATTTCCAAATGCAGCAGGCACTTTGAAAACCCTAAAAATAGGTCTAAAAGATTTTTTCCATAATCGTTTTCTTATAGCCGATCCTGATTTTAAGGCATATACGAAGAAAATCAACTACCATTCTTGAAATGTATTTCGTCATGTCAAGGTTTGAAACCCTTAGACGATGACCTGGCCATCTGATGATTTGCTCATAAAACCCTTGAACATGCTAAAGCCTTTAAGGATCTTTAGATGTTTAAGGTATTGGAGCGTTTTTTAAAGAACAAGCTTTGAAGATCTTTGAAAAAATGAGAAAATTTATGAAAAATTTGAAAACCCGAAAAATCACAGGCAAACCCTAAGTTGTTTTAATCATTCCCTGTTTCTAGCGCCAAACTGTATGGGTATAAAATCTGCATAGGTGCTCCATGTTCTACAGCCCTCAGATCTCATACTCATACACACGGTTATTTAAACATGATTCAAGGTACGAAGACCTTAAGAACGATACCGAAGATATGTAAAAAGACATTAATCAAATAACTAAACGTATAAAGATCGTATTTCAGTGTTGCTATTACATGGATATGATCCTAAGGAGCTAGTGGAGATACAAACCTAATCCCTCTCTCGCCACTTAGGTAACACCCAAAAATTCCAACCCTTACAATGTTTTCCAAGTTCGCCTTATATAGGCCGAGCTTGGGTGGTTTACAGCTAATAAGACAAGGGACTCAATCGTGGTGGTGTCAGTCCTTGTCGAGTAAGGTGGTTCTTTCGGCGGTGGTTTTGGGGCTTCGGTCCTTTGGGACAAGGCCCGAATCCCTTTCTTCTGATTCTTCGTTCGGTGTCCTCGGTCTCACCTTTCTTTGGTTTAGTCCCGAGGCTTCGCTGCTAGTTCCTTTGGCGCGATCTTGCTTCTTGGATCTCTGACACATGTCCCGAGGGGTTTTACCCTCCACATCAAGACTCAAGGGAGAAGTTAAAGAATTCAAGAAATCAAGATACATCTAGTTAGTACTTAATTGTATATCATTTGAATCCATATGTAAATTGGTTTTGTCACTAAAATTGACAAAGGGGGAGATTGTTAGGGCATTGTCCGGTCAAACCCACTAGCGTTGGTATGTCAAGCTGGTTGTCAGTTTTAGGTGTCAAAACACAATCTTGATTTAGCCTACTAGAGTTTAGATTTCGGTTGGGATATAGACAAAGTAGTAGAGACCTTGAAGACGAAGACTATGAAGACAAAATAAGACATCAACTATTCTTCTATTCTACTTATTCTATCTTTCGAAATAGTCGGCTACTTTAGTAACGATACTAATAGCGATTGAGATCGTGTTCTTGTCTACATAACCATTTGTTATGTTGGTATTTGTCCCACGAATACTAAGGTTACAAAAATGCATGAGATAGATTCGATACCATCTTTCCACAGCAATGGTTTGCTTGCAAATCACTTGTAGGATATGGGTGAATCTAAAGGAGTACTCTTGAGCAAGAGTCCAGTGGATTATAGCTGAGGGCGTAATAACACGTCTAAGTACAGGCCCAACCCAGAACTTCCAGCGGATCCAGTTAAATCCTAATTCTGAGTAATGGCGGTTCACGAACCAGTTCGTGAACAGTGACTCCGGAAATTTCTCCTTAGTTCCAAAACATCAATTTGTAGGGCTGTCAACGGTACTTAACGAAACGAATATTGGTCATACCGTACTCGTTCCGTTAATTTTTAACGGATATCCGTTATCCGTTAATTATCCTACGGATAGTTAAAATTCATTTTGTATCTGTTTCGTCAATATTAACGGATAACGGATAATATCCTTTAATTATCCGTTTTGTTAATATTTTTAAGTTATATATATAAACGAACATATTTGCAATTTTCTAATACCAAAAAAGATATTTTGATAGAAGTAAGAATTTCAACAAACTAGTAGTAGTACTAGTAGGCTACTTGTTTATACAAAAATTAAACGAAAATGCAAAAGTTTATCTAGGTTTATGTGAATTACATAACAGAACCCTGCCTTAACGGTAACGGATATTTAAAGGATCGGATATATGCTCAACCGTTACCGTTCCGTTAATTATCGGTAACGGATATCCGTTCCAATAAGTTTCGGATAAAATCTTTTATTAATGGAATGGTACCGAACGAATAACAGATAATCGGATATCCATTGACATCACACGTACATGTACGTGAACCACAGATTCTATGTATTTTGGCCGTAATTCTGAAGGGCAGTTCCTGAACCGTCCACATGGATATTCTTCTGGAATTTCACACGGGTTAAACTCTGACTCCTTTATCTCTTAGTTGGACTTGGTTATCACGAAGATATCTTCTGTGGTCCATCTAACGATTCTCAATGTGTCAATAAGATAAAGATTATCTCTGGTCTGTTGGATATCAATCTTGAAGTGTTTGTGAGCTAACAAAACACTTGGCAGATAAATGATAAAGATTTCCAATTGAGATAAATCTAGGTTACTTTGTGTGCAAGTCAAGTAACGGATTCGTTTTACACGGGCACTTGCTAAACTTGTGGAACAAGTAACTAGTTGCTTTAATCCTAAGCAACCTATCTTATTGAGTGCTATAAATATAGGGTTTCAGGACGGAAAACCACAAGCATCAAGCATACGTGAAGTTTCTATGTTGAATTGATCATAGACTCTTTTCACTTAGGTGAAAGCTTGTTGTGGTATAACCATCCTCTATTAGGTAGCAGTTCCTCTGTGGGATTTACCTAAGGACTACAAAGACTTCTCTTGAGAGTTAGGAAGCACATGTAGGAGATTGAGACCTTAGTGGTTGAAATCGGATTAACCTGTAACCTTGGTAACCTGATCACGTTCTTGTCTATTCTACGGTCCTTCTCTTCTGCAATAAGGCCATTCAAGAACTGATACGTTACATACAGGATTGAAAGGAAGCAACGCACGGCTGCACTCGGTGTTGTAAGACCTAGTTAGCTCCAGTTGTATAAGTTTCTTAAGTGATTCTTTTTACAACTTAGGTAGAGACAAGTTGGGCATAGTGTTACTTGGTTTACTTGTCAGCCCCCGCTTGTAAGTAGATTTTCGTATGACCTGGAGCAATCCGAAGGAAGTCACTTTGTGTATGTCAAACTGATAGAGGACAGTTCAAACATACAGTTGATGATTGAGGTTGCAAAGCCGGAATTATTAACACAAGCGTTTAACAGCGGTTAAAGCAACTCCTAAGCCTGTAAAGGACGTCAGCTAGGGGAATCAAGTGCGTGACGATCTGTGGGGGATCTAGAGACGTAAGGAGTGCGACAGTATCCAGTTCATTTGGAGGGCTAGAATTGGTCTCTGCTACATCCCAGACCGAAGTCTTATAGTAGGCTAGCGTTTGTAGACAGTTTGTACTGTGCGGTGTTCAATCTGGACGAGGTCCCGAGGTTTTTCTACAAGTCGTAGTTTCCTCGTTAAAAAAATCTATGGTGTCTTGTGTGCTTTACTTTCCGCATTATATTCTCTGACTATATAATTAAAGCAAACACAAGAAGTACGTTATCATTAACCTGATTGTTTTCCCCAATCCATCCAAAGGATTTACCAAGACTTTGTCTTGCATCGGACTGATCCCTTGTGATCAAAACTCAGGTTATACAGATTTGGATATTGATTTTTGAGATCGTCCAGATCTGACCATAAGACTCACGAGCCCAAACGAAAAGTTGGTAGTATTTCGGTACCCCTGTTGTTTCAAAAATCTCAATCGCTATAGCACTACTAAAGTAGCCGACTATTTCGAAAGATAGAATAAGTAGAATAGAAGAATTTCCATAAAAGTCATAACTCCTACTAACCTTTTGTCGATGAAGAATATTCGATGTCTTCGTCTTCAAGGTCTCTACTACTTTGTCTGTATCCCAATTCCGAAATCTAAACTCTAGTAGGCTAAATCAAGAATT
>JAJJMA010051495.1:2128-17659 GCA_023529015.1 Papaver nudicaule | reverse complement strand
TACTGCTGTAGGGGCTTCGAACAGTGCAAACACCATTTTTCAGCACAGGATTTGGTTGTGGACATGGAGTTGTAAAGCAAAACCTACTTTCTAACAGGAAATATCCCTCGGGACACTGCTTGCCACATTCTGCTCTACATACATCGCAGTTTTCAGCTTCCTTGACACCCTTGACAAGTCCTCCATTGTTTTGGCAAGTTTTAGCAAATGTTTGTGCTGATGCCGTCTCTGGATGAAAATTAACATCATTGTAGTTATCACAAATTCACAAGAATTACAATTGACCATTAATTTGATAAATAAGAGAAATCCAATGTACAGATTTACATTTTCTATTGTTAAGGCACAGATTCATTAATCAGACACAGATATGCACAGTATGTACCTGAATGGCTTGAAAGAACAATCGCGATGAAAAGACAACCAATGAAGAAAGGAGAACTAATTCTTTGTGCCATGATAAATATTGGAATATGCTTGGCTTGATATAGTGAGCAGTGAGCTAGTACTTGGAAACTCTATTCTCTGGTATTGAACTAGTATAGATTATGCCTCTATTTATAGGGTGTGCAATTATAAAGCTTTCAAGATTTAGATCTTTTTCCAGCTTTAATTATCTGCTAAGAAAAAGAAAGTACTAAACAAATATAAAAATTCAACAGTCAATATTATAGCCAACAGTTAGCAAGTGAAGTCCTCTTAAGAATCCCAACAACCCTACCAATTCAATGGTCAATAGAAAGCGTGTGTCCGACTTTGTACACAAATCTCTAAATATTCGTTCACACGACGTTTCGCTCTTTTCTTTGATCTAATTTTGGGAATTCTGCAAACCACGTTAATCCATTTTCCTATAAAGTTCAACCTAGGGCGCCTTAACCGGTAATCAAAACAAGTTGGAACGTGATCACGAGGTGATTTGATATATATTTGAGCAAATTATTCTCCAATATCAGAGTGTATGCGTCACTGCTGGCATATTACTGTCTCATTTGTCATTGACCCGCCGCGTATGATACACCGATCAAACAAATTCTTAACCAAGTTCAGATGATGATGGTGAAGGAGTTCAAAATCAACATCAGTATTGTTGAGATAGTGTGAAGTCTGAATCTCACAGTATCAGTAATTCTATATTTGTCACTTTCGATATGATTTTTGCAGCTTAGAAACCTCATAGTCAAAGTCAGAGTTGTGTTTCAAATAAAAATACCTTCATTTTAATCCGTAATTTTAGAAATTTTTATTTGTAGATAAGATAGGATAAGATAAGATCAGCACAAGAACACTCAAGCTTGATTGACCAAAGAACACGACATCATCATTACTATTACTCATTAGCAAACGCATCGTTCAGCTGCTTCAGTGCTTCTGCATGAGTTTCTCATATGCTTATTTGGGCCTATTGTTAACATGAGGAAGCAAACTATAATGGGCCTTGGCTCAATTTCGCACCTTTGAATCATTGACGATGGAGAATTTGATACAATGAGACGAGACTTGAGAGCAAGGTTGTGAAATCGTAAATCGCGGAACGAATCGTTTTTTATTTTTGAAAATCGAATCGTATAATGAACTGTGAATCATAGATAAGATCAGCACAAGAACACTCAACCTTGATTGACCAAAAACACGACATTATCATTACTATTACTCATTAGCAAACGCATCGTTCAGCTGCTTCAGTGCTTCTGCATGAGTTTCTCATATGCTTATTAAAAATAACTATTGGGCCTAGTGTTAACATGAGGAAGCAAACTGTAATGGGCCTTGGCTCAATTTCGCACCTTTGATGATTGAGAGTTTGAGACAATGAGACGAGACTTGAGAGATGCGCTGATTTTGGCGCTGCAGAGATTTCTTTGGCGCTTCAAAGGGTGACAAAATAGGATCATTAAAACCCAAAACCAAAAACCCCTTATAAAACGTGACAGTTTTACCCTTATAAAATAGACTAACGAACAACCATGTTCTTCTCCTTCTTCACTACCAACGCCACCACCACCCCGCCACCGTCCAAATCCACCACCATCAAAATCAAAGCCTTTGCATTCTAAAATCAAAACCCACAAAGAAAAATAAAAAAGAATCAGACCCAAGCCCTAAAATCAGTAGTAAGATGAACGATAGATCCAATTTGCTATATCATAGATCTAAAAATTCATTGTCTCGATTAAAATTAAAGATGGCGAAAACAATTCTGAACAAACCTCATGTTTTCAATCATGTTTTCATTTTTTTTTAGGTTAGAATCATCGATTTGGGGTTGTTTTTTTCCGCACCAGTTAGTTTTATGGTTTGGATTTCATATGAAACCGAGGCGTAAACTAGTTTTTACGCCTTGTGATTCTTCCCAAGTGAGGCGTAAAATTGTTTACGCCTTGCAACCAAACCGTAAAAGATGCCCTAGTTTTGCCCTAGAATATTTTACGCCTACCAAACCAAGGCGTTAACATTTTGGAATGTGCTCACAAAAATGTGAACCGTAAACATCAAAACCAAGCCGTAAAAAAAAAAAAAAAACAAGCCGTAAAACAAAAAATTGGGGCGTAAAAAATGAATTGGGGCATGAAAAATGAATTGGGGCGTAAAAAGTGAGCCGGATTTATTTTTTATGCCCAATTCATTTTTTACGCCCCAATTTTTTGTGTTTACGCCCTAATTTTTTGTTTTACGCCCCGAATCATTTTTTTACGCCCTAATTCATTTTTTGCTCACAAAAACCAAACCGTAAAATAATGAAATGAGGCTTAAAACTTACTTTTGGGGCGTAAAACATATTTTTGGGCGTAAATTTTTGGGGCGTAGAACATATATTTAGGGCGTAAAATTTTGGGCGTAAATTTTATTTTTGAGGCGTGAAATATATTTTTGGGGCGTAAAACCTATTTTTTTAGGCGTAAAACATATTTTTGGGGCGTAATTTTTTTTTTGGGCGTATTTTTTTTTAGTGGCGGCGGCGACTGTCGGCAATTATTTTTTTATGGTGGTGGCGGCAATTATTTTTGGTGATGATGTTAGTGGTGGTGGCAGTTGTAGTAGGTGGTGGGGGTGGTAAAAATAATAGAGAAGAAAATTATATAGAAAGGTAGGGTTTTAATCTAAACCTAAATCTGTAAGGGTATCTTAGACTTTTCTTACATATTTAGACATCCCTTATAACATCATTTGGATGGTTTTAGTTTTTTGAAGCGCCAAAGAAATCTCTGCAGCGCCAAAATCACCACATGAATATCTTGAGAGGGTGGTATATAGAGATTAGAGATCACCTGCAATAAGTCACATTTTCGACTGGGCAAGACCACGAACGGTGTATTGATGTATTCATGCTGCATCTTCAAACAATATTCATCGGCTTCATTGTACATTCCCGGTCGGGGAAATTAACAGAAATCCACTCACTGCTTTATCGTTTATTCCTTCTGACCAAGATATATGATTCTTAGGTAAGTTTTCTTTGGCTGATTCTTCCAGAGAACTCAAAGTATATTTCGATGTACTCCAGTGTTGTTCGTAGATTCTTAGAGCAAGCACTATGGTGGCCTAAGCCTTCGCCATTCAATAGCAAAAGAGAAAGGCAGAAATGGCGAAAAAACGGCAACCACGGTGGTCTTAGCTATTTGGAGACGGAAATCCGATTTCCGCCAGAAAATTTTACGGAAATTGGATTTCCGCAGAGAAAATATTATAAGGATTTTTGAAAATTTTACGGAAATCCGATTTCCGCCCTGCGGGAATTGGATTTCCGTCTCGCTTCGGCTTTGCTATTGCCTGCTACGGATCCGTAGCAGGCAATAGCAAAGTCGACTAATTTTGCCATTGAATGTCGAAATTTTGCACCATAGTGGTTGCATTTCGCCATTCAATAGCAAAGTCTCCCCAAATAGAGAACCATAGTGCTTGCTCTTAGCTGTAATGGAACTATTCATTTTTGTGCGGAGATCACTGATAATGGGCTTTGATCCGCAGTCGATTGCTTCAATGGCCCAGTATTGTAAGTCACTTGTTTGAACCAGTCCAGGGCCCTTGCACAATAGTTATACCGATTCTACTTGCGTGACTGAAAATTTCCTCTGTGCCAGGCAGAAAAACTGTTATATAGTGCAAGTGGTTCAAACAAGGAAAAATCAACTCCAATAAATTAGGTTTAGTAGCTATCCAAAAGAAAGAAAGAAAGAAAATGATTTAATGGTCCCTTCTAATAGACTCCTGCAGTGTCAACAACCTTAAAAGTAAGAGTAAAATTGTATGCTGGCCTTTGGAAATGAACTCGTTCTCCAGTACCATGAAGCTCCTTAAGATCCTCTACTTTCACCTTGTCGGTTAGAGGATAAAATTCGATTATGATCGATTTAAACGTTAGTCAGATTTTTGCAAACTGCTCAACAGAAGTGTTGGGCATCATTATGGCATTTTCACCAATTTTTTTTTTGGAGTGTGGTTAATTTGGACCTGCTCAGGCGACAGGTTTGATGGAGTGGATCTCTTCAGAGTGGAGACACATTCCTGTCCTATACATCCAGTGCAAAAATATGTTGGCCTTTGGAATGAATTTTGAGTCATTTGACATATTTGGGAAGTCTATCAATTTCCTCATATCGTGGGTGCCTCAAATACGAAAGACATTATCCGTTTCTAATTCCTTTGCAACTTGATTAGTATTCAAATAGTGTCTATTCCTATTTTTATTTTATCAGAATCTGAATGAATATTGAGACACTAAAAAAGGGCCAGTTATACTCCAAAAGATCAACTACTGATCACCCCAACCCTTGGAAGTTAGGCTTCAAATGCCCCTTTGATCTAGGCATATTATATAATTTCCTGTTTGTAGTCCAACGAATTCATTTTTTACCAGAGACATAGTCAGGTATGGACAAATGAGAGCAGTTTCCCGTTTTTATGCATTATCGGTGAGCTTGCTCTAAGGATATGGATCTGTTGGCTCCTACCTTCAATTCTTGCTCCAGGCTCCAGCACTATTTTTAACCGTATGTGACGCACATTATTTTTAGAGGCATGCACAAATCCTTCATTGATAGTGCAACACCCTTATCTAATGTACCAGAGAGAATCCTAAGCATGGCCAGACGCTTTACTCTCACTTTCAAATTGTTACCCAAACAACTCACTCACCAAAAGACTAAATGCTAATCCATTTTGGGACATTTGAATTCTTGATCTGCAATGTTTTGGGAGGTAATATTTGGTCAAGGAAGAAAAGTAAGATGGTAAGAAATAAGGTTGAATATGTATACAACCTCCTGCCTAGCTAGTCGTCTATACAATATTGCATAGATTGACTACTTCCGCTAGGTTCACCCTATAAATGATTGCTTCTATATATCTGTAAATGGATAAGTTACATAGAGAATTTCCATCACTGTTGGGATGATTAAGGCAAAACCTATTTGTCTTCCAAAGCAAAATAGAGCTATGATGCATGCTTTGCTGCTTTTCATTTTCTTTAGCATTATGGTAGGACATGAAACGGTGGCACTAGCGATGGGCCAAAACACAACACAAAATATTGAGAGTGGTGAGTTCAAAGTAGGAGTTGTTCTTGATTCTGATAGCTTAGTATCAAAGATGGGGTTGACAGCCATGTCAATGGCTCTTTCTGATTTCTATTCTTCAACAAATGATACTGCTCATAAGAGGAAGCTGGTTCTTTACAATAGAGATTCCCGTAGGGATATCGCTGATGCAGCTTTTCAAGGTATGTACTTTCGTTTCTCATCACACATCGTCATTCTGATATATTGGCATCTTGTATTCAAATGTCCCAAAATGGTGACATCCGCATTATTCTCTTTGAATTAATATTCTTCTACGTACTTGAACATGTAACAGCTAGTGATCTAATGAATAATGTTGGAGTTGAAGCCATCATAGGACCACTAACATCACTACAAGCAATATTCTTGGCTAATCTCGGAAACAAAGCTCAAGTTCCTATCATTTCTTTCACCGCTACAAGTCCTTCAGTTTCTACTTCTCAAAACCCGTATTTCATTCGAACAACGCAGAGCGACTTGTCCCAGGTAAATGTGATTGCTGAACTGGTTAAAACATTTGGATGGAGAGAAGTTGTACCCATATACGAAAACACGGAGTATGGAAAAGGAGTCATGCCAGATTTGATCGACGCGTTCCAGGCCATCGATACCAGAGTTCCTTACAGGAGCTTAATTTCCCCTTCGGCTACTGATGGCGAAATCCTAGGCGCACTTTACAAATTAATGGGAATGCGGACCAGGGTATTTGTTGTGCACATGACACCGGCACTAGGTGTACGTATTTTTCAAAAGGCGAAAATCATTGGGATGATGAGTGAAGGGTATTCATGGATCATTACAGATGGGTTAGCTAATATGTTGGGGTCTTTTAATTCTTCTGTTATTGATTCAATGCAAGGAGTATTGGGTGTAAGGCCGTATGTTCCCAGGTCAATTGAGCTTGACGAATTTCGAGCACGATGGAGAAAGCAGTTTATGCAAGACAATCCAAGTATTGAAAACCCTGATTTGAACATTTTTTGTTTAAGGGCTTATGATACAATTTGGGCTATAGCAAGTGTACTAGATAAACTTGATACAATGAATTCTTCACGTGTCTTGGAGACGAACAAAAGCACTGCAATGGGACCATCAGGTGTTTCACAGACAGGTCCTGAGCTTTTGCAGCTAATTTCTGAGACAAAATTTCATGGCCTAAGTGGGGAATTCAATCTTGTTGATAGGGAACTGGAATCCAATACCTACCAGTTACTTAATGTGATTGGAAATGGGGATAGAGAAGTCGGCATTTGGACAACATCGAATGGCATTGCACGTGACTGGAGCAGTTTGAACACAACCAAAGCAGATAAAAAATCTTCGCCTAGAGATAATTTACGCGTTATAGTATGGCCTGGAGAGTCGGTAGTTGTTCCCAGAGGTTGGGTGATTCCAGAAATGGGCAAAAAATTAAAGATTGGAGTTCCAGTGAAACAGGGTTTTACGGAGTTTGTAAAAGTAACCAGGAACAATAGTCTCAGCAATTCTAGTTATGTCATCACTGGATACTGCATAGATGTGTTCAAAGCTGTAATAGAAATGCTACCATATCCGGTTTCTTATGAATTGGTTCCCTTTGCCAAGGCCGATGGCAAGACAGCAGGGTCTTACGATGACTTGATATATCAAGTTTATACCCAGGTTAGTTTTATTAATGTTTCCGATAATTTGTTGTTACGTATGTGGACTAGCTAATTCCTTTCGTTCTGCTGAATTTGTTAAGCAGAACTATGATGCAGTAGTTGGAGATATAACAATCAGCGGAAATAGATCAACGTACGTTGATTTCACATTACCTTATACTCCATCTGGGTTCTCCATGATTGTTCCGCTCAAAGAAGACACGAGCAATAGTATATGGATACTACTAAAGCCTTTAAATTGGAACCTTTGGGTAGCAATTGTTGGGTTTTTTATCTTAACTTGGTCGGCCACTTGGGCACTGGAACGTGAAGAAAAGAATCCTGCTTTTCAAGGGGAGTGGTGGAATCAACTGGAAACCATGTTCTGGTTCTTTTTCTCTACACCAGCCTTTGCTGAGGGAGGTAATTTCTTTTCCATTTACCATACCAGTATCTCTATCATACAATGGATCCAATTGTACCAAGTATACAGAGAATGCGGACTATTCTTAGCACGCTTCATGTGCATTAGCTTCATCACAAAGTACATGTCCGGTAACCATTTTTTAAGTACCTTTCTTTTACTTGAAGCAATGTATTTTGTTTGCCCATGTTTCAGACAAAACGGTGCGTAATGGTATGGCGAAAGTTGTTGTGATTGTATGGGCATTTTCTTTGCTCATATTAAGTTCAAGCTACACAGCCAGTTTGACGTCAATGTTGACAGTTCACCGGCTTGAACCAACTGTTACAGATGTACATGAACTAATCAAAACTCGCCAAAATGTTGGTTACCTAGAGGGAACATTCGTATATACAATGTTGAAGAGGATGGGATTCAATGAGGCTAATCTGAAGCCCTATATCTCTACTGAGGATTTCAAGGAGGCTTTCACAGCATCGAGGAGTAAGGAGGATCGCATCGTGGCTGCTTTTGGTGAAGCACCTTTTAACAGACTCCTCCTTGCAAAATATTGCCATAAATTTGCCTTGGCTGGACCAATGTACAAGACCGGAGGATTCGGTTTTGTAAGTTCTCTATACTGCTGAAACTTCTTGGTTGCACATTTATACTGTAAATAGTCGGATTCCATTTATGTCAGTACTCAAGCATTTCCGTTTTTCTCATTAATACTCTTACAGGCATTTCCAAGAGGATCA
Source organism: Papaver nudicaule (assembly GCA_023529015.1). Lineage (NCBI taxonomy): Eukaryota > Viridiplantae > Streptophyta > Magnoliopsida > Ranunculales > Papaveraceae > Papaver > Papaver nudicaule. Next base: position 9,318 of record JAJJMA010051495.1, on the reverse strand, counting down.
CCTTTGGTCCCTGATATTTCAAGAGCAATCTCACATCTAAGAGAAGATGACAGAATTACAAGAATTGAACAATCTTGGTTTGGGAACCAAAAGAGTTGTTCGGACCCCAATCCTGAGGTCTTCGAAACTAGTCTCAACTTTGATAGCTTTATGGTTCTATTCATCATTACTGGAATTCCATTGATTTTAGCCTTCGTTGTCTACCTCGCCAAAATCTTGTTAAAGGGCACTTCATTTCTTGCTGCGATTAAAAAGATGTTGCAACGGTTTAGAGATATATGGCAAAGTCTTAAGGAACATTTGTGGCAATGCCTTATAAACTTCTGGCAGTGCATTAAGGATTTATGGCACAGATTAGAAAACTTGTCACAAAATTCGACAAACCAGATCAAGTCAAGCGGAACAGAAAAAGAAAAAGACAATGACAAAGGCCCGCTGATTGAGCCAATGCTAATATCAAGTGATGATGGCCCCTCAGATTCATATCGAAAATTGATCATCCGAGGATGATGATGAAAAAGAATTGCGTTTGTATATATGTGCTATGCTGTTTTGTTTTTGTAATATATTTTGGTGGACCAAATGGATTTGGTATAACAAAGATGGAGGTCGTTGCCACTGTTATACTTGTTGGGTGGACCAAATGGATTTGGACCAAGTTTCACAAGAATATGAACCTTGTCAGGATATCGACTGGAAGAAGAACATTGCTGCTTGTTGGGTGCACAAGAGACTAAAAATGGATTCCTTCAATTAACCGTTGAGTTTGTTTTTTACATTGCTGCGCTGGCACAGTATGGTCTAGTGTTGTGTCTGTCAGTCGAGTCTAATTAGTGGTAGTGGTGTTAGTGGAGTGTAGTTTTATTTGAGTCTGTTACGTGCTGCAACAGCTATTCCTGTTTTACGTTTTTACTTTTCTTTCACCGTCATTAGCTTCTATATAAGCTGTGACTTGTACTTGTTTTCATTTTATCAATTCTCAAAATCTCTGATCACAAATATCTCTTTAGATTCAATAACTGACACTATGGCTAGCAATGTAATCATGTTTCAAAGATGTTTTTATCATGTTCTAATGTATTCTGGTTACTAACGCATAATTCCGGATAACTGTATTTTTTTGTACCATGGAGGATAAGATATCTGTGTATAGTGGTGGTTTTGGTAAATGGATTTTGACAAATAGAATTGGAATAAGTAAAGTTGAGTGCGACTTTGCCCACCCCTCCTTAACCCGGGGTGGACATTCATCCCCTCTCTATTAGTGAATTCTTAACTATGGTTAAGAGTTTTGTTTATACAGAGTATCTTTTAATGAAGGGATAAAAGAGAAAAAAATACTTGCGACACGGTCCAACTTCCATTTATCAATAATATAAAACACATCGAAGACAACTTGGCTTAGACAAACGGGCTGTTGCGATCTCGCCAAGTGTCTAATCCGATGGCTGTGGTGATAGTGGGAGCAGATTGTCTTCTTGCGGATGAGTTGTACCACATCACCTCCGCCCTCTTCATTTATGTTTAATCGCACGTTTGTTGCCCCCACCCCATGTGTGTTGCGAATCCTTGGAATTCATTCTCCTTCGTTTTGTTTCGCCAGTTTCAGTGTTCAGGCGGCCGTTTTAATATGATTTCCATTAATTTTTGCATGTCCTCCCATCTTCTCCCTTCCCATGACTAATATGGGAGAAAAAACCACGGAGTATGGATGCAAAACTCGGTTCGAATCCCCTCTTTTTCAGAAGTAACTCATCACAATTCGAATTTCCGTTCGTAAACCTCATCAAAACTGTGTATTTAGAAAGGTGAAGTTTTGTTCTTCTTGAAGACTAACTGCACATTCGTGTCCAAAATCGATTGGTAAGTTTATTGCTCACTTTTAGTTTTATCTCTCCTTTCACTACTCAAAGATAGACAGATTTTTTCGATCCAGTTTCTTCAATTTCAAAAAAATTATACTGTGCGTCAAACGGAAAAACCCCTCAAAAGAAAACAGAAGATGAAATTATCTCCGACCAACACGTTGAGAATGATGACATCGACACATGTAGGTTATTTTTTCTTAGTTGCATATAACATGTTTGATTAAATACCTTACCCAGTTTTTTTTTATCAGCTTTCTTTACTATCAATTGTATGTCATTAAATTAGTAAATTTCATTCAAAGTACTTAATTATTTTCTGTGAGTGATAAAAAATGAACTCATATTTCTCGACCGGTACTTGCAGGACTGTGATTTTTAGAGCACAATCAAACTTATCTTGGCATAGGACAGCTGAATCACCCCTCCACCGAGTGAAATTTAAAAATGTTCCAGAACAACTGTTGGCCATATGGTTAAATATGATCCTTCAATGAGTTTGATGCTTGGAGACTTTAGTTAGCAAATCGCTATTGTAAAGCTTGAAGAAAAAGAGCTCCATGCTTTAACGGTATGATGATTTATACCTATTTTTTAAATTTCTTTTGTCATTCGTAGCATTATAATGGATTGATAATTACCTGCTATTAAACATTCAGCAATATTTTCGCAAATAAGTGCCTGCTGATTTTTCCCATAGCAAACAACGTCGACCAAGCTGTCAATATACCTAGCTAGCTAGGTGTTGCAGATTCCCGGAACTTGCCTTATGAATGATGTAGATATGCCCAGGTCAGTTTGGCTGAGGTAAATCAAGTGGACAGTAAGGACACATTTGAGTTTGTATCATGTTGTCGGGGACATTTTTTTAAAGTGTTTGCATTTTTATCCCCCGTAATATAGGAAAGTTGTGTATCTAAGACAATTTAACAAGTTGTATAAACATCACATTTGTTATATCACGCCCTTCTCATATATGTTCAGATTGCATTGAATTTGAACAATTTGCGTGCTCTTTAGCCACTAATTCACCCATTGGTAGTGGATATTGGCTTTCTTATTGCTCAGTTTTGAAAATTGCATTATTATAATGTCCATAGATTTAGTTGTAATTCCAATATTCTTTCCCATCTACAGGCACATGACTTCATTTCAATGCACGAGAGAGTAATTAGAGATTCACATCCTTATGCCTCAAAGTGATCCTCTAGGATCTTGATGAAGATGGGGTTGTTGTTTGTAAGGTTGTTGATTGGCTGGCTTACGATTTTTGTAATATCCACAGTCGAATTAATATTGCGAGAGAAGAGAGGTATAGACTTCACAGTAAAACTGAATTCCTTTTTTGTTTTTGTTACACAATTTTTAATTGATTTTTATGCAGGGTATTGTTGTTTTCAGGTAAATGAAGTATATTCTTACTGTGTAAAGTACCACCATCAAGCTCAATAATGTGAGATCATATTTTGATGAAGATGAAGCCTAGCTTTCCAGCTATGGTGCCAGCTCTTTCCTACCGAAGAGATAGACCGATGCAAACGCATTATTTAATCCTTTATCACTAGCGGAGGAGACTTCTGTGCTTTTGAAGTTTTATCTTCAGCTATGTCAGTGCTCTCATGGGCATTCCAAAGGGTTCTCTTCATCCTTTTGGGTACCGCCAAAACACTCTATAGGAGTTAACCCATGCAATGCAGGGAAGTAAGGCGTGCAGGTTTGAGAAGCTTTTGTTGAAAGGCAATAATTTTCGATCCAGATGGTTTTATATACTTGCTAGCCTATTGGTATGTTTTATTCTTTGTGGGGTACTGTTATGTTACTAGACAGTCACCGTCTTGAACCTAAAGTTTTTAAGGTTAAATGTATACATTTCGTTGCTTCGACCACATGTATACATATTTAAAATTGAATTAATAGTGACAAGGAAATGAGCTTACAATTAACATTTTTGGTTAAAATAAGAAAGGAAAATATTGTTGTCTTTGGGTAATAATTTGACCGCTTGATCAAGCCAAAACCTAAAACCCATATAAATACACAAACTAAGCTAATTTGGGACGATGAATCTCTTCAACTCTAGATAATTATTAAACCTATTCTACCATTATTCTTTGCCACTGAAGGGTTAGATGGTCATGTTAAGTCTCTTTTTTTGTTTAGGTTTGACAAGGGTTTGAATCCCCTAATAATTCCTGATTTGCCATTTATATTAGTTATAAAAACTTGGTATCAAATTGTTAAATAAAATCACTAAAGCAATAGATTTCGATCCATATTGTTAAATTAGAATGTGAATAATAAAAAAGGTGAATCAAGACGGACAAAAGTACGGACTACATAACGCAGTAAAAAGAATCATCCTAAAACACTCAATCCCGTGCCGTAAACGGCACGGGCAAATCCCTTGTACCTCTATATCCTCTCTTCGTAATTCAAGTTCGACTTCACATTTTTCTCAATATTCAAATCTCTTCCTAGTCTCTGCAACTCCTCCTTTCTTGTCTTGCCTAGTCGAAATTATGATCGGCTTGCTTTCAAATTGATTATATCCCGTGAAATTTTATAGCCTACGATATGAAAAATCTGTAATAAAGCCATCAATTTTCTTCTTCAATAATGATCAACCTTCACTTGCAGCAGTAACAACAGCATGGCTATATATATGAACACACTTTTAACGAAATTATCACCTGAATTCAATTTTTGATGGAGTTAGAAAGAAAGAGGGCGGAGGAGCATGAAATTTGGGTTTGGTTAAGGAATTTTTATAGCAAATTTTAGCATCGATGATAAAACGAGTGGAGACTGGAGAAACGATGAGTGTTTGAAGACATTGGTGATTTATTATCGGGGAAATTTTATTTGCAATTTGGGTATTAAGAGAATGAAGATGGAAGATTAGATAATAGCGAAAGTAACGTTCTTTTTTATTATGTGTGGGGATGGTTGCACAGACGCGTCGATTTTGGGCCCGAGTCCGCGTCGGACTCGTGTCGGACACGGACGCGGACACGACACGCATACGACGCGGTCAACTCAGTCAACTCGGTAAACTCTCTACTTTAAGTGATAATTTAGTATATTCTCCCTTGAGATTCGAACTCTCAAGGTCATAATCCCACCTGAGGAGCTTAACCATTGAGTCATTCATGCTTTTGTGTGTAGGTTTTATATTTTCAGCATTTTATACTACTTCTCCTAGCATTAATTTCATATATTAGTATAGTTAAATTATATATTTACTAAATATATAAACATGTCTGTGTCCTACAATTTTGAGACCTCGCTCGTGTCCGCGTCCGTGTCGTGTCGTGTCCGCGTCTCCGTGTCCGAGTCTGTGCAACCCAGGTGTGGGGACAAACATCTTAAATTAGGAGTAGTAAATAATAAAAATAATAACCTAGGTTAGATATGACGAATAACAAGGGGAGGAATGTCCACCCCTGGTTTAGTGGGGGTGGACAAAGTCGGACTCAGTCAAGTTGGTTCAATTCGGGACTTCTCAGTAGGTGGTGATCGGCTTTTTGCTCTTCACAGCGGATTGTTTGAAAAATGTGGTAAAGCTGGCAGCTGGGTGTAACACAGAATTGCAGTGATGTGGATTTCCTTATCGCAATAAATGATGAACTCACCTAGAAAGGCGACCCCCCTTGGTGTAGAGAGGAGAGAGGAGTTGTAGAACCTGAGGTGGCACCACCACCACCCTCAGATCTATAGGGGGCACCATTGGATTGTTTTGTGTGCTCCCCTAAATTTCTTCTCCCTTTTCTCTCTCTATCTCTCTCATCTCTACTTCTCTGCCTCTCTACACCAAGAGTTTTCGCCTAGAAAGCGTGCATGCTTCTAGCTTTGTGGAAGTAGTTCACATTTGTTGTTAGTTTTTTATTTATAGTATGGTTTGGATGTTTCATATGTGGGTATGTCCCAAAGTAGTTTTATAGCAATATGCATGCACACAAAAGTGGTTTCAACATCACAATTAGTCCAAAAAAGTTTGAGCTTTCCAGGGCCGGCCCTGAGTATTTTATGCCCCGAAGTTAGCCTCCTAAATGATGCCCATATATAATACTGTATATGCACAATATTTTTATTGCCAGGGCAGTTTCTATGGAATACACAAATTATTTGTGTTTGTCCTGCCAGGTGGACGTGCAAACTGTGTTTGCCACTATGGTAAAAGCGTTCTAAATATACAAATTTTGATAATAAGGTCCCACAACAATTATAATAAGAGATAAGTAATATATTCGGGACCTACTACAACTAACGTACTCAGAAGCCTAACTTAGGCCGAGAGGCTCTAGTTAGATCGAGAGGTCTAAGTTAGGCCGCTGAGTATTTAAAAATAATATATGTAGAAGCACAACATGGCCGAGTGCCCTAACTAAGGCCGCTGATACCTGGCGACCAATCAACAGCCGCTCGGCTGTTCTCACGCCTCACCCGACAAACCAACATTAATACTGGTTTGTTATGCCATTTTTGGTGTTTGTTTATCCCACAATGGCTCCAAAAATGGCAAATTTTGCATATGTTCCTTCCATAGGAACTGCCCTTAAAGCATAGCTTAACAATGTAGATTAACTCTGAAGAATCTTGATTATAAATATAATGAAATAAGCAAAACTTGAAATACTATAAAAAGATGAATACTATTTATCATAATTCCAAAAAAAAAAAAAAATAGTCACAAACTAGAAAATGAAGATAAAAGTTGTAAAGACAAAAGGAAGAAGAGAGAAAGAGAGTTTGGAAAAGGGAAGAAAAAACGCACGTGTCTAGAGAGAGAAGGATATATATGTGTACTATAAACAAGGAATTAAATATTTTTTTTCATTTTTGAGTTTACTAGCTAAACTTCGTTGACTTCGGGTCAGGGCCGGCCCTGGAGCTTTCCAAAACCAATTATCCATGATGCATAAATGGAACAACTTTGAGTAGTGATTTTTATCAGCCATTAATATTCTCTTGATCTAATTAACGTTTTTTGGTTAAGGAGAATTCATTAAAGAGAAGAATGTACAGGCAGAAGCTCTCTTACAAGTTGTAAAGACAAACAAGAAGATCAAATCCCAATCTAACATAATACTGTCAGAATTTACTTTGACACTAGGCTTGTAAAGGGCAGACCAAGAAAAAGAAGAGCTCTAGCATACAGACAGACTTGTTCGAAATTTCGAATTCATCTTCAAACATTCTCTTATTTCATTGTGGCTGGTTTCTGAAACTGGAAATTTGGCGTTTAACCCTCCCCTCACTCTCCCTTACTCTCTTGACTCTGGGCTCGAGGGAACCGGTTTTTTTTTCAAGCCCAATTGAGCCGGA
>JAJJMA010051468.1:0-15001 GCA_023529015.1 Papaver nudicaule | reverse complement strand
TATTGAGGCGTAAATTATGTATGATTTCTAATCTTTGTTCGTTTGGTTTATAGGTGGTTCCTTACATTGAATCTATTGCTACCCCTGAGGAGTCTGATGAAGAAGAGCCTCCCATTGTGCCTATGGAGGATCAACCACGTCCTAATCAAGTGTTGCACGAAGACACTACATATCATTGGCAACCATATGTTTGTACCATGGTGGGTTTTTGCGAGTTCACCAAAGTTGTGTATTCATTGATCATTTTTCCCCATTTGTGTGTCCTCACTTGTTGTGTTCCCCTCTATGTAGACATGGGGAGATAAAGATGCCGCAAAGGAATGGGCGCAAGAACATGGGGAAAAGATCTTGTGTAGTGTTGTTCAAAACAACCAAGTTCGACCTTATTGTTTCCAAATGGTTTGCGAGTGTAGTCGAACGTACAAGAGTCATTGGAAGAAGGGTACCTCTTACAAGAGAAAGCATCCCAAGAGGCCTACGCCAATAAGCCGCACCATAAAGACCGATTGTCCCTTCAAGCTTCAATTTTGGCAAGATCACGAGAAGAGGTTTTTCTTGAAGAGTGTCATATGCGGTAGGCACAACCACGAACCGCCGGAGACTTTGCTTAGCCATGCTCGAGCCTCAAAGTTAAAACCAGAGGAATCGGAGGCTGTCGAACGTTTGTGGAGACAAGGATTGAAGCCTTTGGAAATCCTAAGGTACCTAAAGGAGGCAAACAAGAAGAACAACTCCGGATTGAGAACCATTTACAATGCCCAAGCAAGGTTTAAAGAGATGGACGCTTGCAATAGGGATGTCATGCAACAAGTGATGGTCTTGGCGGAGGAGAAGAAATACACTATTTTCTTTGACCTCAAGGAGAAGACACCGGATGGGAAGCAAAAAGTTAAACATCTATTATTGGCTAATCCGGACTTCATCAAGTTGGCACGTTGCAATCCTCAAATCCTTTTGATTGATTGCACCTACAAAACGAATAAATACAAGCTTCCACTATTGAACGTCGTAGGCCAAACTTCTACTAAATCACCATTTACGGTGGCTTTTTGTTTCTTGGAAAATGAGCTTGAAGAAAGTTATGTGTGGGCACTCAAACAAGTTAAGCTTTTTTACCCCGAAGATCGTTATCCAATGGTTATCCTCACCGACAAAGAACAAGCTCTAATCAATGCTATTGGGGTGGTATTTCCTAAAGCTCACCACCTTCTTTGCACCTACCACGCTTGGAATAGTGTGCAAGTGAAATGCAAAAAGATAATTTGGCCACCGAAAAGGGGAGAAAGAAGGAGGATCGAGAAACTACCACTACATCAACAAAAACGTGAGTTTGAACAAATGGAGATTGACTTCATTAAGAATAAGAAAATTTGGGAGGCATTTGGGGGCGATTGGGATATATTGGTGTGGTCACCAACGGAGGAAGAATATGAAATCCAAAAGGCTAAGTTGTTGGCGCATTGGGGCCGTTACCCGGATGTCGTGAAGTACTTGAAAGAGGAGTGGTTGGATGATGCCATCAAAGTTAAGTTTGTATATTGTTTCACAAACCAATACCTACATCTTGGGAACGAAGCAACGAGTACCGTGGAGTCTTCTCATCACCGCTTCAAAAGTTGTCTCCACCGCCCTGATTGTAATTTTGTTACGGTTTTCAAATCTATGGACATTATGTTCAAAGATGATCTTCGTAGAATCAAAACTTTATTTGAAGAAAGCCGGAATAGGAGAATAACCCCATACTTGAAGAACCCATGGGGGAAATGGTTTTCCAGATTATTTCGGTTTTTACGCCTTCGTTTCTGAGGCGTAAATCCTGAGTCTGAAAATTCAGAGTTACAGGAGATTACTTACGCCGTGCATATCCAAGGCGTAAAACTAACTTGGATTTTTTTCAGATTATTTCGGTTTTTACGCCTTGGTTTCTGAGGCGTAAAACTAACTTTGTGGTTTTTCAAATTTTTTCGGTTTTTACGCCTTGGTTTTTGAGGCGTAAATCCTGAGTCTGAAAATTCAGAGTTACAGGAGATTACTTACGCCGTGCATATCCAAGGCGTAAAACTAACTTGGATTTTTTCCAGATTATTTCGGTTTTTACGCCTTGGTTTCTGAGGCGTAAATCTGAGTCTGAAAATTCAGAGTTACAGGAGATTACTTACGCCGTGCATATCCAAGGCGTAAAACTAACTTGGATTTTTTCCATATTATTTCGGTTTTTACGCCTTGGTTTCTGAGGGGTAAATTGTTTTACGGTTTGGATTCTGGAGCGTAAAAAACGTTTACGCCTGTATTTTTGGATACAAACCAAGGCGTAAAAGCCTGTAAGCAATGCACAAAACAAGATAGTACATACAAAACAAACACAAATTCATTGCTTAAACAAACGACCAGTATCCATTGTTCAAACCACAAAACAAACACAGAAAAGATGAGTTCAAACCACAAAACAAACAAACCACAAAACCATTTTCCATTGTTCATTTTGCTCGTTTGCCTCTTTTGTTCGATGAAGATGATGATGCACCACGACTTTTACCACCACCACGACCTCGACCTCGGCCTTGAGCTTCATCAAAACCCTCATCTTCTTCCGCTGAAGATGGTGAAGCTTGTCTTCCTGGAGGCCCCCTCTTGTTTCTCGTTTTCCTCAACTCGTCAAAAACCCCTTGATGTTTGGGATCAAAGGCAATGTTTAACTGGTTCTGTATCACGCATTGTTCTTCAACACTTAGCTTCTTACCACTTTGGATACATGGGGTAAGTCTAGAAGCTACCAATAAAACATTTTCCTTCTACACAATATAAACAAATTGACACACAATGTTAGACAACAATCAAGACGAGAAAATTTAAATCATGAGAAATCTATAAACATTTTACTTACGGCTTGTTTAAGCTTTTTCTTCAAGCTAGCAATCATTGGAGCCTCACTTGATGTGCTTGCAGTATTACGAGTGAGTCTTTCCTGTTCCTTTTGAATCGCCTCTGAGGCTCTAGGATCAATATTGATCAGCATGGGATGTCCAAACTTGTTAAACCACTCCAAGTATCCTTCCTCGACATCAACTATATTGGCTTCAAAGCTCTCAATGTTCAAAGCAAGTTGGTAGTCGTCGGTTTCCCGTGCAGCCCAATGGTCAACTGATGGCTCGGGATCGTAAGCCAATTTGCACTTGGAAGAATCAAGTTTGGAGCCTCGTTTCTGCAACACGAACTTTTCTTCCCGAACTATTGGTTGTTCATAACAAAGTTAGCGCATCACTCGTTGAGGATTGTACATATGGAACCCTGATGGATGAAACAAAGGTCCGGTGTAACTACTATCTTGTGAAAATTCACGCACATCCTCCAAACCCCCCTCTTCATCAGGTCTCAAGCGAACATATGGGTCAAAAACCACATCATTGAGAGGGAATGGATCCAACTGTTGTCTCTTCTCAGCTATCAAGGCTTCTTTTGAATGTAGACCACTTTCTTTGAACGGGAATCTCTTACCCGTAGGAGTGCCTTCTGGTTTGTTAACCCAATCACTATCCTCCTTGGGTGCCAAAGAGGGGAAATGGTCATAGAACCACGACTGCAAAGTAACGAAATACCCATATTTCAATGACATATATGCAAAACTAACGCACGTTTTATTACACAAAATATAGTCTTACCTGTAGAAGACGAACGTCACCCTCGATTTTGGTGGTTTTAGCCCTGGAAGCTTTAGCAAGTGAGGCATTCAAGAAGGCAATAACGGCAGTGCCCCACGCATAACCATCAACCGTATCAATGTCATCAACATATTTTAAGTAGCATGCATTGACCCTATTACCCGTACTATCGGGGAACAAGACGGTGCCCAAGGTGTGCAACATCCAAGCTTTCGCAACTCTAGTGGCTTCCACATCACTTAGCTCTTTGCCCTTCTGCTTGGTATTACCAAACATTAACCACAAACGATTGCTAAGAATTTTCTTACTCTTGGCTGGTGGTTTACCCCTCACGAAAACCCCGGGGTCCCCACCACCACCATATATCCACTCTTCGTCACATTGATTCTGAGACCACCCAAACACTTTCATAGCTAATCGGTTGAGCTCCCCCCATTTCATCTTCTTATCATCACCAAGAAACACATGATTTCCATGAGTTTCAAGATTCTTGATTTGCTTTGCATCATCTGGAATCAGAGCCATTTCGCCGAATCCAAAGTGTAAAGTGCCCGTCTCTGGCCAATATCGTTCTCTAAGTGCACTCACTGTAACACCATCATACTTGTCCTGGGTATGTATTGAAGCATTGTACAACTGTAAGGCTTTTGCTTTTACAATGCGTTGAACCTTGTCACATTCCAACTCCAAATCCCACACTGCAGGCCTTGAGTGTTTCAACACAAGCGCAAGCCTTTTGTGGTCCTACAAAAAAAAAAAGAAATTAATGTACTTTGTTGGAAGATAAAATAATGTACAAACAACATAAAGTAATTTTGAGATTATAAGATAATTACCCGCGCAGAAGCCACTTTTGCAGCATAGGACCAGGGGTAACCAAATAGCACTTTGTTCCCATCACGTGCTTCTCCCCATTACTTCATTCCCTTAGGAGGTGCGGGCACCGAGAACGTTTGATCATCAGGTGGAGGAATGTGCTTGCCTTTGGGCTGTGGATCTTTTGTCCGAGGCTTTCTAGCCTTCCTCTCAATTCTTGGTTCTGGAGGAGGTAGACCAAGAGGTTGAGTGGGTTGTTCTTGAGAAAGGGGTGTAACCACCTCAACAACTGTTTCTTCTTCATCATCTTCTTCAGCTGATTCTTCTTCTGATTCGCCATTCTCCTCTTCAGATTGGTTGGGTTCTTGTTGAATCTCATTCTCTTGGATTGGAATTGAATCTTCTTCAACAGTCTCATTTGGTTCAGATTGGTTGGGTTCTTGTTGAATCTGATTCTCTTGGATTGGAATTGATTCTTCTTCAACAATCTCATTTGTTCCATCATTTTGAGGTAATGTTGATTGTTTCTGAGTCCTTTTTGTACCTCTCCTGGTAAAAGTTAGATACTTGTCACTATCATTTCGAGGTGGGGGACTGACAACAGGGGATAGATCATTTCCTCTCTTCTTCTTCTGTTTATCTTGTTCCCTAAACACATGCACAAACAACACAAATAAACAACCAACCAATGAGCAAAACCTATGACAGACAACAGGAACTTTACGCCTTAACTTTAAATTTTACGCCTTGGATGAAAAATTTACGCCCCAGAAAACCAAGGCGTAAAATATGGTTTACAAATAAAAAGTTACAGAAGAAATTTACGCCGTGGTTATGGGATTGAAACCAAGGCGTAAATTTAACTTTAAAAAAAAAATTAGGAACTCAAAATTTACGCACTGATATATTAAGGCGTAAAACTTCCTTGGGAAAAAAATTGAAATCCAAAAGATTTTACGCTTCAATTTAGAGTTTTACGCCTTGTATCAAATTTTACGGTTTGCTTTGTGTTTTTACGGTGCAAATATTTGTGAGCACAGCCCACTTTTTTTACGCCTTGGTTTCGAAGGCGTAAAAAATCTAGGGCAAAACTAGGTCAATTTTACGCCTAGGATGATAATGCTTCTTAAGGCGTAAAACTGTTTTACGCCTAAGTTTCATTTGAAAACTGCACCGTAAAAACATTCTGACCTCAACGAAACTACCCTAAATCGATGATTAGAACCTAAAAAAACAATGAAAACATCATTCAAAACATTAATACCTGATACGCATGTTGGGGTCTGTAGACTGATTGGAGGGCAAATCAGTGGACGGATTGACTTCTTCTGGGTCAATTGTAGTTTCTCCCGCTGTGCGCTGTTGATGATTTAAGTAGGCTCTTGCTATTCCAGGATCATTTGTAGTGTCTCTCACGGTCTGTTTTGTTCTCGCCATGTTTGAATTTTATTCGAGACGATGAATTTTTCGTATCGGCGATGAATCGAGACGAGGAACGAAGGGGAAAAATGAAGAAGGAGAGGGACGAGTAGAAGAGGAGAGGGACGAGTAGAAGAGAAGGAGAAGAGAATGAGAACTGATAAGTTTTTAGTTTTAGTTTTAGTTTTTGTTTTTGTTTTTGTTTTAGGATTAGGGTTATAAAATTTGGGTTATTAGTTAAGATTTAGGGGTGGATTAATCTGTAAGGGTATCTTAGACTTTTCATACCTTTTTGGACATCCCTTATAACTATCCTTTGGATGGTTTTATTGTTTTGAAGCCCCAAAGTAAGGTCTGCAGCCCCAAAATCAGCACATTTTTAAATGGGGCTTCAAAAATTAGTAGCATAGTGTAGTTTTTGTGGAGCAAGGGGTCGCAACTGCACACCCTTGCTCTTAACTACATTCGCCCCCTAGGTGGACTGGTGGTGGTTGTGGCGATTTTTCTTTATTTCTTAGGGTGATGGATTTTTCTTTATTTCTTTGCCTAACAATCTGGGCTTTTAGTTAGTGGACTTCGGTTCAGTTTTTATTATCACCTTTCAAATTCAGAAAAAAAAAAAAAAATCGCACCAAAAATATTGAACCATTTATCCCGGTCTAGAAATGTTTATTTCCTTGGATCAACTGTACGTGGTGGAATATAAATTCGTGTTGAATGTAAAAAAATGTACAAAAGTTGGAACAATTTGACATACTTCATTTACCTTGACGAACTTTATACATTCAGACATCATTTCATACTCCCATTCAAATATCACATGCAGTGAACAACAAGAAGAATAAATTATGTACATTATTTATTCGATAAATTAGAATTTTCCAAGTGATGTGCCAGAGTACTTGTTAGCAGGTACCAAACAACAAACATGCTTAAGAGTGGTTGTGGCCTCCAGGACCACCAAAACCATCCATCAGCAAACAAAGAGACTCGCGGAATTTCATCCATCCTGCACAATTGGATGTCTAAAAATATACAAACTTGGCAAGAAATGAAAATATTAACATCAATCAGTCCATCAAGCTAAACTCAACATCTCAACATGGAGATCACCACCACCATCATCGTCATCATCATATGAGATTAAGGGCGACTTAAAAAAGAATGCTGTACAATAAATGATCTAGAGAAATTCAACCCCATTCAAAAAAAAAACAGCGAGGCATTGAAGCAGGCAGAATCACCAGTGAAAGAGCAGAGAAAGAAGCATATCAAGGTGGGCATTGTTGCTCCTCACTCTTGTAGATGGCCATTCGCTGAGATCTCGACTGGCTTTGCCTGTTCTTTAGAATTTCAATGTACGACTGGAGCCGAAACCTATCGGAGTTTGTGAGAGAAAAGGGAGGGTTCAGGATTAGTGAAGGTGCCTCCACCAGTAGAAATACCAAGAGATGCACTGCTTTAGAATACCGGCCTACTGCACTGTCTATCTCTCCCATCAGCTCATCCACCTGGCACCAGAAACAAAACAAGAAAAAGAAACAGGTTCTTACCCGTAATTAGTTCTTGAGCTATTTCTTCTTTCCCTGTATATTGTAGCTTGTTCAAAATGCATATATGTTTATGAGAATAATACTCACAGCGCCATGTCTCCCCGATGCAAGAGCAGACTGGAATATTATTTCCATGGCATCTGGCATTTCCACATTTCCTGAAACAATGTCATAGTAAAAGAAAATGTCAGATTGAATACACAAAATGTTAAATTTGTTTCTATTCAGCACCTCATATAATCACACTATGGATACATAAAGCCTAAAGAAAGTTATTGGGATCCTAAATATGGATTTCTGGTAATATATTGAGTGCTTTATCTCAACTATAAGACAGATAAACAGGGAAAGTCTCACATACCATCAACTGGGACAACACCCCTAGCAAGCTCCTCAGCATTCCCTACTTCAAGAAGAAACTCCTTCTCGATCTGGGAACAAACTGCTTCAGGCCCTTGAGTACCAACAATGTTCAGAGATTTTCCTCCCCTGATTCGAGTTGTTTCTTGGGTAGGACTTCCAACTATTGCTGAGGCAGCCTGAGTATGGCAAATATGCATTGCTTGCTTCCAAATTGCCAGAATAACCAGCTGGAGTGAAAAGGCCTCTAACGGGCTACCGGAGTCGATCTTTACAGATAACAAAGAAAAAAACATGAGTTTCCACAATTTTGTGCAGATTTTTGTTTAGCTAATCAATTTTAAGTGATTACTATCTGTCACTAAAAGTACCACACAAAACTCTATATGTTTTCTGGTTTCATAATGTTTTCTTAGCTGTCACGTCACAAACAGAGGAGGAGATTGGGCAATGCAATCTTCGGACCAGCGGAGTACACATCTATAAGCAGGATATCCACTGCAGTTTGAAATTTTAGAGTTGCACGCCTCAGGCTGACATCTCCTTCTGTAGTTAGGCAACCATACTTTTATAGTACATACTAATTCGTCTGGAAACTAGACATACTAAGTGTGACAAGAATAATAAACCTGCTACGGTTTTCCTTATTCTGATTCTCAATTATACAAACAATAACTTTAAATTTTTTGAGGAAAGTGTAAAGATAGTGATTTACCTTCTGATTCACTAATTCAGTTATGGCAGATGCACACTGCTGCAACGACTTAATCCTTGTCAGACAATGAGCAGATGGCTGATCCAAAGCATCTCCCATATCCATGGATCCTTGAGATGACCCAGAAGGTAAAGAGTTGTGACTTTCCATGCTCCCAGCCTCATAGGTGTTCATCATTCTTGCGCCGGTTATTGGCACTGGCACACTGTTTTTACATAGAGAAACTGTAGAAGAACTATCAGATTTGCATGGCAAATGATGAACTCGGCTTGCATTTGATGATAAACATGAGTCCTCCATAGGGTGCCCAGGGACGAGGACATACTCCAGATCAATGTTTTCTAGGGAATCCATAACTGTGAATTCCAAGAAAACTAGAGGTTAAGCAAATGCTGAGTTTGTAGGTCTTAAGAAATATGAATAAATACAAGAAAAAAGATAATGAGATAAAATATAAAATAGTGACATCTGGTCACCTCTGGAAGAAGCCCCTGATGGTATTTGGCCAACGATTGTAGTGGATTCTCTTATGCTTCCATCCGAAGTCATGTGGTGATCAATATTCAAAACAACTGTTTCATGCTTGTGCCTAGTATCACTGAATCTGTAGGTATTACAGATACTGATGTTAGGTGCCAGCAACAAACTTCCCAAAATCAAGGAAAAACACGAAGATAGATTGAAGTAAACCTCATTGATCCTATCGATAAAGGATGAGATGGACTGGCATCAGGACCGCTAGTATCATCATCTAAAGCGAAAGGGAAACAATCGTCTTGGGAACTAGCTTCTGCAGGCCTCCCAGGTCTGCATTCAGCCGCCGTATTAACAACTTTGGTCCTTGGTGGAGTCCTACATTTCATCAAAGAAGATCTCATAATGTGCAAATGAATAGGAAAATCATAGGCCCATTCATTGGAACAAGAAAATGAAGTTCTTATTACCTTGAGGATTCTATACATTTTTGGTCCGAAAGAAACATGTGGCCAAAGAACTCTTCAAATGTTAATCGTTCCACTGGAAGCGTGTAAATGCGAGAATCAGAGAGTAGATCGGGGATAACGAGCAAACGAGGAAAGTACAGGTATGACAACAAGCATACATACCTGGATTACGACGCAATAACTTTCGGCATAGATCCATGCAGTCAGAGCTTAATTCCTTAAAATCAGGAGGGAAATACAACTCATTTGATTTCATGATGTTTTGCAGCAACTGTACCACACATGAAACGAGAATTAGGATCTATCACGAGTTGAAAAACAGGCTCATATCAGTCACTAGATTAAGACACTGTAATGAGACAACTCTCAAACCTGGATTTGGTTACTCCCAGTAAAAGGGGTTTTCCCCATCACAAGTTGATAAAGGATAGCACCTACACTCCAGAGATCTGCCTGCATATTACAGATTAAGTCAAATCCGGAAAGAAACGAACATAAAAAGAGATTACAGATTTCATGTCAGGGTTATGTGTCACCTTTGCGTCGTACTTCTGGAACTGCATTATTTCTGGAGCCATGTAGAGAGGTGAACCACAGAGTGTTTCAGCTAAACCTCTAGGCTGTAGAGACCTGCAAGAAGGAAAAGGAAAACACTCGACCACGGTCAGAATACCAAGTGAAAGACTGTATTTTTTTTTGACATGTGAATCTACGCCATCTCTGGTTTGAAGCTCTAACTCAATTCCAAACTAGAGCATTCAACAGAAATGGACAGTAGAGTGGTAGTACAAGCTTCTATGCAAAAAGATGTTACCTTGCAAACCCAAAGTCTGCAATTTTCAATACCGCTCGATCGTCATTTGTGGTCAAGAGGAGATTCTGATAAAGCACAGTGTTTAGGGTGCATAAGCTAAAAGCGTAGCAAGTAAACAACAAACTAGTAGTAGTACAAATTCTAAAAGAGGAAGAGGAAACCAGAAATGGGTGAAAATGTGAATCATACCTGCGGCTTTAGATCTCGGTGTATAACATTATGCTCCCGGAGTATTTTTAAACCAGCAGCTGTTAAAAGGGACAAATATCACACAAAATTAGCCCAAAAATCAAACTGCGCAGTTTGCTAAGATATAAGCACAATTGTCTGTATGTCTGTGTGAGTGTGTTAATGTACATACCAAGTTGCTGCATGAAGTGTTTCGCCGTATCTTCAGTGACTTTTCCTTTTCGCTGTATATGCAACGAAAGATCACCTCCTTTGCAGTACTCTAGTATAAGATGTATCCTCCCTTGGACCTAATTAAAGAGGTTTGCACAAATCTTAAGTATCAGTGATTGTGAATTTTGGCAATCTGACTAGTTCTTCTGCTATTACCAGTCAACTAATTTACTCTAACCAATTTGCAACATCTACTACAATTGGAGACTAATTCATAAGATTAAGCAGTGAATAAGTAATAATGAATGTGAAATTGGGAAATTGGGGAATAAATATACATACCTCGATGATGTCGTGCAATCGGATGATGTTAGGATGATTGATGTTCTTGAGAATAACAATCTCAGAGACAAGAGATTCCTGTAACTTCTTAGACAATCGATCCATGATGATTTCTTTGATAGCAACTTCCTGACCGTGAACACGGTGCCTTCCATGCCATACGAAAGAGAAAGAGCCTGATCCTATCTGTTTACCTACTATGTAATCCCCAATTACCCTACTGTTATGATTTCCTCGGTTGCTGCTTGATGATGATGATTGAGCCATCATCCAAAACCAAAATCAAAACCAAAACCGAATCCAGAAACCCTAGAAGAAGAACCAGAAGAAGATTGATGATTGGAGTGACAGTCTAAAAGAGAGAGACAAAGGGATTAAGAAGATGAGACAGTTGATTGAGTCGAGTTGAGTTTTGAGTGAGTCAATTATTATTAATTGAGACAGTTGTTTGGTTATCTTGTCAAGAAAAACGTGGTGGATCTAGTAATTCTAATAATCTGACTCCGCCTGAGACCCTAAAGGGCCTGAATGAAGAAACGTGAAACACAACCGCCGCGGAGGGAGGGAGGAAGGAGGGAAGGAAGGGAACATCCGGCCGCAGTTAATGAATGTTTATGTACTAAACGAGTCATGAATCATCATTTATGTTAGTAGTAGGTTATTCGTCTTTTTCTTTTGCGGACTGGACGGGGTTGGGTTGGGGTCCATGGTGAACGTAAGCCAAAGCGTGCACCAGACTAGACTAGAGTCACTACTAGACTAGGCTAGGATTAAGATTAAGATTAGACTAGGGATTTGTTTGTGTGGATAAGATGGTACAAGGGGGTCGTTGTGGTGGGGGTATGATTTTTTTTTTTTTTTTTTTTGTGAAACATTTATTTGATTGATTTGAAGATTGGATTGACATTACATAACGGCCCCACGAGTTGATTTTTAGGTTTTAAGTGGTTAGCCAATCTTGTTTATCAATATTTTTGGTTATAGCATTTTTTTAATTTATTTTTATTTATTTTTATTATAATTATAAATATAGAAACTGAGTTTACAAAGTTCAAGTTGGAAGCCTAGTTTTTTTCTAAATGGTCAGTTGTCGTCATCCTTGCGAGCATGGCAACACAGCAGAGGTGGTTTTGGTTGGTCACTCGGCTTCACTCATGGTTGATTCTTGAAGGACTCTTCTTCAAGACTTTTTCTTTGACACTAGCAACACTTAAGAGTATTATGGCTCATCAACTTTGTGATTGGGATGCGGCCTTTGCGCCTATTTTGTTGCACCCCTACCATCTCTTTCTTTTAAATAACATATGCAGACTTTCCTTCAAAAGAAAATAGTTGGAAGCCTAGTGACAAGCTGGGCACCAACTCTTTTTTGAATAATAATGCCTAATCGAATGAAAAGGAAATGGCCTACGTTAGAACCCGCATCATGTCTTGTTAGAATATTCCTCAGTCGCTTCCAGAAATCCGCAGTTTCATCACCTAATTCTCCCAAGGTGGTGAAAGCCAAAGTACCACAGTTGTAACCATTGGCCATGCAAATGTCAAGGTACCACTTGTTATGCTTCATTTCAACAGCTTTAGATACAGCTAGCACCGGTGTGAAGGCGGGGTACTCCTCCTCTAGTAAAAGGTGAAAACATAGTGAAGTCTAGACAGGTATCGCGTCCATTATCCCAGTTAAATATATACCAACAGGTCAGCGGGTCTTGAGCTACCACACCCTGAGTAAGGAAAACTAAAGCAACTTTAAGTTTGAAAGGCACACCCGCTCTAAAACACATATCTGCTAAGGTATCATGAACTAGATCGTGGCGGAACTTGAGCCCAACCTCGTTAGCACAATGGAAAGCATGGTCTCCATAGATATCCATTGGCTTCTTACACCATGAGAATGAATCATGGGAATAGAGGAATACCCATTCTGTAGCAAAGAATTGCATTGAACTGCCTAGGCCCAACGGTTTGTCCGAGTCTGCAGGAATGGCAAGGAGATAATCTTGGGCGTGTGGGAGCTTATTACTTTGCCATAGAGTTATGTCTCTTCTAGTCATGTTGTAGGTGGTGGACATATTCTTCGTCACTGCTGCGAAATACTAAACCGCCAAAGAGCGCATAAGATGGGGGGCTCGTTCCGTAAAACTAAAGCTTCATTGCCGCAAACCTGCTTGAAATTCTCTACGACTTGCTGAAATAACTGACCGTTGGGTGATATCTCTGTATGTCGCAGGATACTCTCTTCCAAGTCTTGAGTCTGTAAAACTGAAGCAATATCACAATAGTGAACTGTGTCTGACATACAATATATACCAAGCCCACCTTCACAGATAAGGAGTGTAGCCAGACGGTGTTGGAGCTCACCGTAATCAGGGCCATCACCAGTTACGAGCTAACGCATGTAGGTGGTGAGGTGGTTGTCGAAAACTGTTTGTGCTTGCATCACGTAAGAGGGGGGTGTTGTTCTCATGGTGAAATACAACCGGGAAACACCAGTACAGTTGCGTAATATGAGCAACTCGCTCTGCGGGTCGTCAAGCTTGCTGACTGCGTCTTTTTTTTCCCTTTTGAAGAACAAGGGGAAAATGTGTTACAACCAGGCCCAGAAATCAGAGCCGGTTATCAGACAGAAACGGAATCTACAAGCACAATTCATCATTGTATCCCAGTGAGTTATCAATTCCCTGAAGTCATGGTATATGAACCAATCTGGTATTGAACCCCATTGATATAATCTTCTCTTGACCTCGACTATGACCTCATCTTTGTCTCTTTCCCTTTTCTTACCCATAACTCTTCTATTTCTTTCGTTCCATAGTGTCCATGTAATCGCAAATGGCAGTACTGACCACACCTTTCCGTTGATCTTATAACCATTCTTTCAGTTGATGATGGTCCCACGACCACGAGTTTGTTTCAATTTTAAGTGGTTAACTAATCTTTTGCTCATTATTGTTTCTGCTTCATAAGATTACCAAATTGCTACATATCATTAATGACCTGGTGGGAATCTCTAAATTACTACTCCATCTGTTTTTAGGATATGTGACACTTTTGTTTTGTACAGCTCTTCTAGGTGTGCCAAGTAAATGAACCATGCAAAAACTGAGAACTCGCAAAAAGTGGAATCTGTCATCCCAGGATTTGCAGAGAGGCCTGGTCATTGGGCTCCCACTGTGAGTGTCAATTTTTTACATGGTTTTATTGTCTGGTATATTTCGACTTTTTGTTTTTAATTTAGTGTGGAAAGACTATAATAAAAATAAATAAATTTTACATGAAGGTTTAACTCTTGTGCTAAAAGATTAATAGGAGGAATGTATACGTGGAACGTGATTCCTCGTATATATCGTCAACTTGTGTAAAGGTTCTGGTGGTTTTGTTAGTGCACTGGTTGGTTTAACTTTTTGGGATGATCTCAAGAACCATCGATTGGGGATTGTTTCCATTTTAGTTGGGGGTTAATGAGTAGCCCAAAATAGGGTGTAATAAACTCTAATGGCCCCTGTTAATCTATTTTCGATATTGCCAAATCTACACTTCCTTCATTGGTTATTAATAAACATGATGAGTTGGTTAATGTAGTTGTAGGTGTTAGATTAGTTTAGTTTAGTTTAGTTTAGTTAGTTAAATTTATAGATTAGAGTCAAACTTTCAGACCATAAGAATAGGCCTGGTCATCTTCCATAAGACCGTGCCGACACAAAGACGATTCAGACACAAAAACACATGAAAATTTAGTCAAGAATCAACATGGTCTTCATCCATAAGACCATGCCAAAGAATCGATCGGTGGCGTGACCTTCATCCATAAGACTATGTTGACACAAAGATGATGTAGACAAAAAAGACACATAAAAATACAGTTAAGAATTGGCATGAAGCCCATGCCGACGCAATAACAATTTGAACAAAAAAGAAAAATAGAGGGTAGTTTCGACTTTTTAGAATCCTTGGACATCCCTTGGTATGAAACTTTGTATGGAATAAATTCAACAACCCCAAACTAAAAAAAGGGCAGTCCCTAATCGAGCCTTATATTT
>JAJJMA010051455.1:0-11927 GCA_023529015.1 Papaver nudicaule | reverse complement strand
CTCCGGTGAATGTGAGCAATTAAAAAAACTCTGTTATTATATATATAAATAACTATCTCTAAGTGTCTTCTGTGTATTTAAACACAGAAACCCCATTAGCAAGAAATTATCTTACTAGAAATAAATTCCCTGTTTATTTGTTATGTTCTTGGGGATTCAGATCACCACGGTACATTGTTGCTAGATTTATTAGTTGATCCCGTTGTTGATTCTCATCTGTACATTGTTGATGAAACCGCTTGCAAATACAAGCTCACCACTGAGGCGAAAACACTTCTATACACGACCTCATTCACATGCGACTACCTTTAACTCGCTACCGCTGAGACCAATCTATCATTCGACCACAATTCTGCTACAAAACCACAGGTTTATCAAGGAAACCACACAACCCCACTAAAAGCTTCCTTGAATTTGCCATATCCAAGATTCACGCCAAGCTAAACTGCCAGTATCACACTTACCACCCTCACCCCCATGGATAATACAGGCACACCACACGACACTCACCTTGGCTAATAATCTCCACGCTCTTTGATTGTTAAATTTGGTTTTTTAGTATTCATGTGGCCGACTATTTTACTCTTGAAGTTTCTTGCCTATACTTTCTGGGCAGAACACTAGCTACTGGGTTTTCCCTCTGTTATTGCCACTAATATATTTTCCCTCTGAAAATGATTTGGCATGTTATCTCTAGATTTGACAGAAAAGTATTTTGAGTTTATATGGAAGTGCAACACATCATTTGACAAGCATCTGACTTATAGATTATTGATACTACAAAATCTTGGGAATTATGCTCGATCTAGATTAGAAGTTCGAAAATTAAAATTCTTGTCAAAGAACTATAGTAGCACAGATCCATAAAAGACTACCTCGGCAGGACCTGTCATGTAAATATGATTGTCTTCCTCCCTCCACTCGATCTCCAATGGTCCCCCAGGCAGATCAACCGTGCAGATCTGTACATGTAATAGGCATGATTAAACATAAAATTTGAAACTTATTGGAAAACAGAAGCAAATGGGTAACTCAATAAGATTCCAAACATTATGATATAATTACCCTCTCGGAAAGACCCTCAAGAACAGCTGCCACCACCACTGCACAAGCTCCAGTTCCACAGGCCAGTGTTGCTCCTACATTGATACTTTTTCAGAAACACATAACAAAGCAAAACATGCACACCCAAATGATCCTATCTGCAAAGCTTAGAAGACCAAATAAATAATTCTGTGGGATCCAACGCGGTGGATTCTGCAACCTATGAAAGGAGGACACTGGAAATTTAGCTATGTGAAGTACAATTGAATCCAGGGTTGCAAGTTGCAACCTCAATCAAATTCGACCACGTACTTTCTTGCTTGTGTCAATCCCAGCACAAAAAAAAAAAACGTAAAGCGAGATCAGTTACCTGCACCCCGCTCCCAGACTCGCATTTTCAGGTGGGATCGAGAGAACACTTGCACAAACTCTGAAAAGAAGAAAGAAAAATAATCATGAACTTCATAATCATGTATTGGTAGAAAACGGAGAACCGAAGAACACCAGTAGAAATTCGGGAACTGAATGAACTGACCTGTATTAGTTCGAGCAGGAAATACTTCATGGTGCTCAAATTTAGGACCAATCTCTGATAAATTTAAGTCGTCAACCAGCAAATTCTGTTCAAAAACACTATTGTGAGATGTTGCACTGATAATTCAAGAATGCGGGGGGCATTTCCGGTAATCATAGATAACATGGTAACAACATAGTGCATGATGATGCATGACAATTTTATGTTAATACTGATAATGCTAGTTTCCTCCAAAAAGGCATACCTTGCATTCACTTGTAGAAAAAGTAACACAATGAGGATTTCCCATGCTAACACATGTCACATTCCAGGTTGCACCATCAATTTTTAGTCCTGCCTTTACCACAGCTTGATCCTTGTTGGCTGGTAATTTGGTAGGTACATCCAATGCTTTCAGTACAGGTTCACCCATATCAACTTTAACCTGCAAACGCAACAATTACTTACAAGAAATGGTGAATTTCTTTGTTTGGGTGTGTCTTGTGTTGTGAAGATACAGTTAAAGACTTAGTTACCAGAAGCGGGTACGAGGATGGGAGCGGGAGCGAGATCGGAAGCGAGATTCGTGAAATTTTTAAAAAATGAGGAGCGGGGAGCGTACGAGGAGCGTAAAATATAAATTAATTTTACTAATAATATGATTGATAAATTTATTTTTCCTAATACATATAAAAGAAAATATTAAGGAAATCAAAATAAAATAAAATGTCTACTTCAAAATTACTTCTTTTGTCTTTTGTTTCGAGCATTGTTAAGCCGATTTCGTGCTTCTGTATCTTGAGAGCTTGGGTTTGGAAGCGGAGGTGGAGGTGGAAGTGTAGTCGATATAGAAGAAGATGGTGGAGGTGCAGTCGATATATATACTCCCACTGTTTTCTATGAAAAATTCTACTCCATTAACATTCTTATTCTAATTTCTTTTCTTGAAATCCAGTACCATGGAAGAACATAGGCTAGAGTATTTATTTGCTTTAGCTAGGCAATACCTACGAGCTCATGAATTGGTCGAGTTCGTGTATAAAAATAAAAGATTAGACGATGAGTTGAGTACGCCGGAAGAGTTTCAAGAAGTTGTTGATCAAATGTTGCATATATATATATATATATATGCCCAATTTTTTTTTAATAAGAAGCATCTAAGAATAAATTTTTGCTTTGAGTGTTTAGCTTATCTGGTGTGATGCTATTATATCTAATGAAATAATTTTCTTTTTTGGTTGAATTCATAACTTTTAATGTTTTCTTAACTGGTCTCTAATTAGTATATAAAGTTCCCCCCTGAGACAGGAGCGTGAATCTCACTAGGTAGGAACGTGAATCTCACTAGATAGGAGCGAGCTCCCTACGTGCTCCCTTGTGAGAAGCGTAGAAGCGCGCTTCTCAGTGAGATACGTATACAGTATGAGCGCTTCTGGTAACTAAGGTTAAAGACCAGTTTTGCAACATGTATAACCAGTTTCGTGAGTTATGACCCTCGAAAAACAATCACAAGAATATTGTTGGGCACGAAATGGTGCAATTTAAAACGAACTATCACCAAAAACAAGATTCCAACAGAAATCTCAAGACACATCTCAACCAAGTAAAAAACACCTAAAACAGAAAAAAACTGGTCACACTTTTGCACTTCCGCTGTACTCCAGAAGTTCATGATTAAGAATGAAAATGATGATCCAGATATTAAATTAACGAGAAAGGGCTTCAAGTAATTATAAGAGTCGTGGCCATCCCACAACTCTAAAACAGAACGGCCAATGGTAAGCACAACATGCTACAACACAACAAAAAAATGGTACGTTTAAATCACAAACCTTCTATATGTGCTCTGATTACAAGCTTCAATAACTCATTGTGCAATTAAAGGAAATGTAAAATTGTAAGTACCTTCCCATCATCTTGTATTACAGGAACAATTAAACCTGCACCAGTATGAATAGTAAAACTGCAAGAAATCCAGGAAAGAATCATTAAAACTCTGGGAAAATTGTGCAATAAACCTTGTACTGTCAAATCCAGTGGATCAAATTACCTCTGCTTCCCTTGTGTATTATCAAGATCAGCAATAAACCTTGCAAAGCAACGAACACCATTACCACACATCTGGAACATTCAAATTTAGAATCAACAAAAATAGAATAAACAAATTGCACCGCTGTTCAAATCAAACTCAAAACAATCTCTGTATGCATTAGTTCAACCATTCAGTAACCTAACTTATTCATAAAGTGGCTAAAACCCAAAAACCTTGCATAATCAGTCATGGTTCAAACTTCATATAATTTTAATTAATCACCTCAGGTTCGCTTCCATCTGAATTGAATATTCTCATCGTATAATCAGTTCCATTCATTCCCGGCATTGCAAAAATAACACCATCAGCTCCAACACCAAAATTCCTATCGCATAACTTGACAGCTTGCTCAGGGGTCACCTTAGGTTCCACTGAATCTCGATTATCAACCTAATACACAGAATTAACTCTTTTTTAATTCGTAAAACAGAAATTTTAAATAAATTACAATAAGAAAAAAGAGGACTGAAATTTGAATCACCATACCAAAATGAAATCGTTGCCAAGACCATGATACTTGACGAAATGTAACACTCCGGATTCCTTCCGATCTAAGAATGAAACTTGTGGAGCTTTCTGCGTTGCTTCAATGCTCATTGAAGCTGAAATCCGAAAACTAGGTTTTTGGATAGAAGAAGAAGAAGATGTTGACTTGAAGATTTTAAACTGAGAAGGAAGTTGAGATGGTTTGATTGAAGAACCGAGATGTTGATAACGGCGGGAGTAAGTGATGTTAGTAGAGTTTGAAATCGAAGCCGCCATTGCCATATCTCCTTCTTTGTTTCTGTTCTACGCCAAAATCCAAAATTAAAGGTCCGTTTGGCACACCGAAATGGTAATTGAAGAGTGTAGTGCAGTTTAGGGTGTGGTGCAGACTGTGCAGTTTTTTTTTTTTTTTTTTTTTTAACTAGAAAAGATGATTCATTAATGATGTGAAATTAAACTACATTGTCTTCCTCTATGGAGGATAAAAGCCATTGCGGATAAACATCATACCTAAACACCGAATTAGGTTCATTGTAGGCTTCTTTTGCTAGAAGATGAGCCACATTATTAGCTTCTCATGGTGCATATTTGCAACTCCAAGATTCAAAATCTGAAAGTAAATGACAAGAGTCTAGAATGATTGAATTTGTAGTCCACTGAACAGCTGAGCTCCTTCCATTGATAGCCGCCACCACATTCTTGTTATCTACAACTTTCAGAGGGATGGTTGCTGTGCTCCTTCCACATTCTAATTCCTCTTTCTTTTGCCCAACGAATCCCATGTAACGCTCCTAATGCTTCAGCTTGTTCTTCATCCACAACTTTCAGAGGGATGGTTGATGTGCCCTTGCATAAACCTGCATCATCACGACAGATTAGTCCCACACCACAACTATTAGAACCTTTAACAAAACTAGCATCAAAGTTGATCTTCTGGATCATGTTGTCCGGCCTTTCCCATCTTACATTCCTTCTGTCTATCCTTACATTACCAGGACTGTTATTTCCTGATCTGCTCTGAAAAACCTTGTTCCATTCAGCTATGTATTGCTGAATCTGACTTACCATACATGCCACCATGATTTTTTTCCCTTCATAAACTAGAACACAGCGAAATTTCCAGATAAACCACATGACTGTACCTGCAGTTTGTATTAATTTCTCTCTAATAAGATTACAACCAGGAGTAGGGACAAACCATTCTCTGAACCAATCATTTATGTTCTTGTTTTGAATATTTGCAGCTAAATTAGCATCAACTGCTGCCCAAACACTCCTAGCATACATACAGTTAAGAAGCAAATGTTGTATAGACTCTTCATGACACATACAGAAGGGACAACTAGGGTCTACACTGCTTAATCTTCTAGCAACTTTTTGTCTTACAGACAAACATTGCTGGATACATTTTCATAGGAATGTTAAGATTTTTGGCTCAAGGTTGACCTTCCAAAACTGAATCCATGGGAATGAGCTGTTAGGCACAGACAGAACATCAATATTACTGTTAAGAATATTTTTGTAAGCTGATTTAACAGTGAAAAGCCCAGTAGATGTGCTCTTCCACCTAAGAGTATCCTTACCCTTAATTGGGATTATAATCTGCAAAATCTTCTCCATAGTGTTAGCATCAAATAAAGCATTAAGAGTTTCTGTTTTCCATGTACAAGTCTGCTTATCAATAAGTTGGCTGACTTTTTGCATATTAGTAGACCACATTCTATTAGAAATTGTGCCATCTTATCCAGTTATGTCCCCAAATACTTATTTTTGAACCATCACCTATCTCCCAACAGTAATCTTTTTTGACAATTGCTAAGCCTGACCTGACACCTTTCCAGATCTAAGAACCTGTTGTAGGAAGAACACAATTGAGAGGATCGTCATATGGGAAATACTTATTCTTTAAGACAGTGGACCAAAGAGCATCTAGTTGATCTAGCATCCTCCAAGCCAGCCTAGCTAGTAATGTATGATTAAAGTACTCTGCTTTTCTAAGATTTAAGCCACCAAACTTTCTAGGTATAGTTATATACTCCCATTTCCTGAAACACATGCCCCTAGTATCTGGTTCTTTACTCCACCAGAATTGCATTTGTATAGAGTTCATTTTACTAGTAATGTCTTTTGGCATGGGAAATACAGCCATATGATGAGATGCTAGGGATCCTAGTGATGTTTGATTAAGAACAGTTTTAGCTGCAGGATTAAGGTTTACCTATTAAAGGTGCAAAAGACTCATTCTTGTTTCTTTGCAACAGTAAGGGTACTCCTAGATATTTATCTTGAAGCCGCATCCTCTGAATACCTAAAATATCACCAATTTCATTCTTAATTCTATTTTCAGTTTTCCCACTAAAAGCTATACCTGACTTACCAAAGTTGATTGACTGACCTGATAAAGCACTGAAATTTCCTATAATTTCATTCAAAACTCTGGCTTCACTGGCAATCATCAGCAAAAAAACAAATGGCTTATGGGAGGGGCACTATCTGAGACATTGATCCCATGTATTAGTCCTTTGTTTTCTGCATCAAGCAAACAATGTGAGAAAAACTTCATGCATAATATGAACAAGTAAGGACTAAGTGGATCGCCTTGTCTAAGGCCTCTTTCAGGGTTAAAGACTTCACCTGGTGCACCATTTAACAAAACAGAAGTAAACGGAGTAGATATACATTGTTCTACAAGCCTAAAAAAATGTTCATCAAAACCCAGTTTTTGCAAAGAATGTAACACAAAACTCCACTCCACTCTATCAAATGCCTTAGACATATCTAACTTAATTGCCATTAGGCCCTTCTTAGACTTATGTTTTTTCATAGTATCTACCAATTTTATGGGCAATGACTATGTTATCTGACATCTGTCTGTTTTGGAAAAAAAGCTGCTTGAAATGGGCTGATAATTCTATTCAGTATAGGTCTCAGTCTGTTGGAAATTATTTTAGATATGATCTTATATGAGGTATTACACAGACTTATTGGCCTAAATTCAGCTACATTTTTTTGGCAATCTACTTTTGGGATTAGAGATAGGAAGTTGTGATTGCACTGCCTAAGGAGATGTTTAGAATGGAAAAAGGATTGAACCATTTTCACAGTGTCTTCACCAACAATATCCCACATTTGTTGGTAAAAACCTGGTGGAAATCCATCAGGGCCAGGTGAAGTCCATGGTTTCATTTTAAAAACCACAATTTTAATCTCAGTTTCAGAGGGGATAGCACTCAGCATATTGTTCTCAACATCTGTAATATAAGAAGTTATATTGCTCATGAAATCACCAGGAATATAAGGTTTTGTAGACCTACTTATGCTAACAAAATGTTGCCTAAGTTCATCTGCAATGTCATTTCTATTGGTGAGCCAGATACCTAAACTGTTTTGCAAGGATTCAATGTGAGTTTTTCGCCTTCTATAGTTTGCTCTAGCATGCAAATAATTGGTATTTCGATCATCCTTAGATAGATGTTCATCATAGCTTCTTTGACTCCAGTAGTCATGTCTAACATCATACCAATACTTGAGTTTGGTATTCAGGTCCTCTAGCTTTAGTACATTATCAGGGTTATTTGGCAGACTATTACATAATCTATTTCATTTTTGATACTATCTATCTGATGATTAAAATTACCAAAGTGATTGAAGTTCCATTTTCTAACTCCCTCCTTGACGTAAACTAGAGATTTACAATGCCTAAATGCAGTTGACCCTGGTGTACTATGTGACCATTGTTCTGCTATGACATCCTTACAAGTTGAATCTATAAGCATGCAATTATTAAACCTAAAAGGTTTCTTAGCTATGTTGGACTCAACTGAGATGATTAGCAAAATAGGTATATGATCACTAGCAAATGGTGTCAGATGATATAAGAGAGATTTAGGATACATACTACTACATTTTGAATTAGCCATAGCCCTATCAAGCCTCTCAAGGATGAGTGAGCAATATCAGCTAAACCTGCAGATTCAACAAGGTTAACAAAACAATCTATTTGGCTTTGTTGTGGTGGTGCACCTCCCTGTTTTTCCTCCCTGGACAAGATAAAGTTAAAATCCCCAATAACTACCCAACTCCCATTGTGATTACTAGCTACTTGGTGCAACATATTCCATTGGTTGTTTCTACAATATCATTTAGTGCACCATACAGGCAGGAGAGCAAAGTGGTGTCTCCTCTAGCATCTATTTTCACTAAGCAGTTGATAATGTTCAATCTGGCTTCTATGACCTTGAAAACTATACCATCTTTCCATAAAAAACATAAACCCCCTTTAGTACCTATTGGGTTCAGTAGCCACATATTTGGGTAATTCACAGGCTTTATGAGCCTTTGCATTTTATTATCATGCGACTTTGTTTCACTTAAGAAAATAATATCAGGGTCATTGGACTTCACTAACTCTTTTAAATGGTTCCTAGTATCCTTATTCCCATAACCCTGGACATTCCAAGCCAATATTCTCATGCTTCCTAATTTTTTTAGGTTGTGGTCCACAGATAGAATCAGATATTTAAAACACCAAGAATTTAAAGGAAAGGAAAACTTAAAACAAATTTTTTGAGAAAACAAGGTTTGTGTTTTTTGAAAATTATACTGACTTGTGTTTTTCCCTTAGTGCCACTGGCTATGTCCCCTTTTGTTGTGGATCTTTGAGTTGCCTGAGATGATTCTGTGTTGTCATTGGAGCTCATAACCACATCCTCAGTAGGTTCAACTGTGTTCATGGAGTTTGGTACTTCATTTCTCTGTCTTTTTACTGATCTAGCAGCCCCTTCCATCTCCATTTCTGAGCCACTTGCAAATTCAACTATTACACCATCCTTTGGAGGTACAAATGAAACTGTTTTATTAATCTTCTTCATCTGTTGCTTAGGTACATGGCCAGTACTTACAGTTTGAGCCACTTGTGACTTCTTCAGTTTCCCCACATTACCAAAGACATAGGTTTTCTTATGTGCTACATTAAGATAATCTGCAGCAGCTTTACATACACCTTTATTGTGCTTGATGATGAAACATTCTTGACAAACACCATTAGGTTGTTTTTCATAATAATACTTTATCCATCTTGTTACCCCTGCAGCAGTAATGGCCATAGCTCCTCTCCTTAGTGGGTTACTAATATTGATTATCACACAAACTTTCACTGGAATCCCATCCACAGGCACATCATCTGGTGGTTCAATGGCAAAGACTTCACCCATTAGCCCTCCCATCTCCTTAACAGATCTCACGTTCATGTGCTCCAGAAGCAAGTTCTTGAGTTGAATCCAGAAACAGTGGTGTTCCCAGTCCCATTCATGGCACTTTTGTAGTGGGTTATACTCGTGTGTTATCAATAAGCTTCCATCCACACTCCATGGTCTTTCATGGTACACCTTTCTCATCGTTTCACGATCTTTGAATTTAAACACCATAACATTGGTATCAATCTCAAAAACCTTCAGATCAGCTTCTTGAATAAAGGACCAAGCCATTCTTAGCTGGCTTTCTGCAGTAGAGCGACTCACCTTTCCCTCAACAATTACTGTACCAATTAGGCTATTCTCCCATTGATTCTCTTCTTCCTCATCCGTCACATCTTCCCCTGCCAGGATAACTGCTTCAGATGTATCTCCTAGCTCCATCATAGCCTTCTTGAACTTTTCAGCTAAAGCAACCACTGTGTCTGCCATTTCTTCTTTGTGTTTCACAAGCAGTTTTCTTTTGCTTTTTTGCTATGTTCGTCTTTCTTCGATATCTGGTATATATTCCTTCTTCCGTATCTAGGTTTTCCTTTTTTATCTGATTTTTCATAGCCAATTGAGTCAGAAAATCCTGGTGATTGCAGATATCCTCAGACGAAATATTTCCTTTCACAAAGGGAATTTCACAGCTGGCTGTTGACCATAATAGCACGAGGGGAAAAAGAATTTTGAATTTGAATTTCCGCCTTCTTCTGTAACTGTATACTCTGTCTTCCCACGTACCAAGATCACGTGTGAACACATTTTGAATTTTACATCCTCTGGATCGGTTTTCTGAGCTCCAAAAATACTTTTCAATGGCCAACAAATCAATCTCACAAGTTTCCACAAACTTAGAGACAACTTCTGCAAACGCATAAACCACAACTACGAACAAGGCAAACGCCATTAAGGATAACAATAGATGTAAACACATTAGGAAAAAGAAGAAACTTAGTTAGACATGATAATGGAAAAATCTTGCAAAAGATTTGAAAAAATTAAAGGAACCAGACAAACAAAACCACTATAGAAATGTATAAACTGGTTTAAGCACTCATGAATATCATGAGAAAGCTTGGAAATCCTCCAATTTTATGAGAAAACTTGAATCTAATGACTTTGCATCAACATTTTGTTACTGAGTTGATGATGGTTTTTTTCGCCCGATTTACTTAGCTCCGGAAAGGAGAATTTTGGATATGGTTAAGATGGCCGACTAACTTGAATCTTGACTGTGCAGTTGAGTTTTAGTGTTTGGCAGATTAAGTTTGGGCCGAATACAAACTACCCCATGCGTTCGATGTAGCCCAAAGACGTATTTCGAATGCAGACCTCAGACCCTGGGTATTCGACTACACCTTGCATTCTCACCCATATATAAACTGATTTTTTTTTTAATCGATCATTTCTTCCATACCATGCCTCCTTCCTTACCTTTACGATCTGAAAAATTGAAGTCCAAAAGAATTGCTTTCCAGGTAATCTTCTCAATCTCTACTACCCGATCTGAGTTTTTTTAGGCTCGTGGTTGTTTTAGTTATGACCAGGGAGTGACCCGTGCCATAACAACATGGGCTATTTCATTGAGGTGCGAGAAGGTTTTCATTCAACGCCTAAAGCAATTTAAGAAGATGGTAGATTAAAAAGGTTAGTCTTTACTCAGTGGCTTGGAGAGGGTCATCAACGTCTGATCTGGAATGGTCTAAGTCGGGAATGACTCGTCAAGGTCAAATATCTTTTAATGTGTTTTCTCCGATTTGAAGCTCAAATATCAAACTCTTCTTTAGAGAAAATTTGTAGGTCTAATAGAGTGATTGAATCAATAGTGTTTGATTCAATGGCTACACAGATAAATAGAAATCTAATCACATGATTTTTGCCATTTGTGGGAATCGAACCCACAACTACATGGTTGCAAATCATGTGCTCTACCAATTGTGCTAAGACCGCAAGTAACCCTATCAAAACCCTCGATTCACAAGGCATGTTCCTATGGGACACAAAAAACACATAATATGAGTGTTTTGGCTGGTTATGGACCTAGCAAAAGGCCAAAACGACGTTGCAAAGTTGCAACTTTGCAACGTGAGACAGATAAAGAATCGACGATGGAATTTCTGTCTTTAAAATCCTAATATTTCCTACTTTTTAGTTTAACAAATCTTGTTTAATCAAAATCTGGTCCCACATATATATTTATCTAGTTTTTAAAATCTTTCTTTATTATTTGGACCCACAAAATATCTTAAAATAACCTACTTATATCAAATTTGCTTGTTTTCCCATAGTGGGAAAATCCATTTGCTAGTCCACGTAGACTAGCAAATCCCTTATTTTGCTCGCTTCCATTGGAGCCGGCCTAACGAATCATACAATTACAACTTTTTTTAAGTCTGCCTTAACATTAATGAAGTAGAACTGATGTTTTCCGTTGTATTAAATTAAATTACCATTATGTGGAAGTTTCCCTATTAATTGCAAAGTGAGATGTTCTTCATCTTCAATTACCTTTCTAAACAGGTGAAGTTCAACCATTAATTTACTTCCATTACTT
>JAJJMA010051443.1:0-10140 GCA_023529015.1 Papaver nudicaule | reverse complement strand
TACTTTCCGCATTATATCTCTGATAATATAATTAAAAGCACCAAGTAGTACGTTATCCAATAACTGTAGAGTTTAACTCCAAAGTCCCAACTTTGTCGAGTTGATCCCCAAGATCACAACTCCAGTTATTAGAGTTTGGATATTGATTTTTGAGATCGTCCAAACTTAAACCATAAGACTCACGAGCCAAAACGAAAAGTTGGTAGTATTTCGGTACCCCTCCTTTTTCACAGCTGCAGCCTTGAATCTTAGGAGGAGATCAGTAAAGCTTTCATCTTCTCTCTGGCTCACGTCAAATGCATCATCCATTACATCTGCTTGTTTTATAATGCAAGAATAATTTCTAACAAATATATCTGCAATATCTTTGAAGCAAGATGTAATGATGTAATGCATCATCCATTACATCAGCTGAACCACTTCAATGCATATTCAGTCAAGCTGCTTGGGAAGAATCTTGCCATTACTAGCTTATCAGATGCATGAACCGCCATTCTTTGAGTATAATAAAATAGATGTGCATTTGGATCTGTGTCTCCCCTGAATGGTTGAAATGTTGGTAATGAATTTATCTGGGAGAGTACATTCACTAACTTCTCTAGTTAATGGTCCTGACATGAATCTTATTGTTGGATCTTGTCTTTCTGAGTTTATTTCATTCATCATTCTTTGAAATCTTTTCTCTTGCTCATTGAATCGTCTTTCCATATCAGCATTAATGTCTTCTTGATCTTTTCCAAATTGTATTGACTGCCGTTGCTGATTCGTAATTCGTCGTTCATTATTTCTCTGTCGGTTAGCTGCCATCTCTTGATCTATCAGTCGACTGAGGAGGTTGTTATTCTAACGACTGACGTCTTGCTTGTTTAGTCTATTGATCATTCAGAGTATTGTATCTGTTGTTTCTCGTTGGTGAATCTGATAGATCCAGGTATGTTGAGTTTCTTATATGATGATTTTCACTACTGATTGGATGTTTTTGATATCTTTGTTCATTCGTCTGGCCTCTTTCATCAGTTGTGGGATTTCTAGCTGGAGCTCCTAATTTTGTCACCTGTGCAGATAGCAGATTAATAGATTCTAGTAAGTCATTGTACATTTCTTCTGTGACATTATTAGTTTGCCATCCTTGTTGCCTTCTTGATTGTAGCAAATCTCTTCCTGGATTTGTTGTTACTCCTACACCTACTAGTACTGCTGTTGGTTCTCCGTTTGGTCCAATCACAGTTCCAGGTGGCATGTTGTGTGATCTGCCATTGTTTCTTTCTTGAATCACATTCTGATTTCTTGATGTGTTTTGTGTTGTTCGACGATTCGTATGTCTTTAACTAACAACAGTTGTTTCTTGCGTATGAGTAGTATTACGTTCTCCATGTTCTTGCCCAGGCTCTTCTGCAATGATTCTGTTTGGTGACTGACATGCGTTTCTGTGAGGCAGTCTCTTTGGAGGCATCTTCACATACCAGATTTATTAGTATTGACAAGCACAAAATTAGTAAAAACATTAAGCCTTGAAGAATTTGTTAGGTTCTGTAATCAACCCGTGATTAATCTGTCTATTAAACCTAGATGTTGATCAAAATAATATCATAAAAGATATGTGTGAAAGATTTCGTTAAATCATGAGTACCAGATCTAAACTAGGCTTTTACTATTCTTAAAAGATTATTAACCAACAACTTGCAATGAAGGAATTCTAGACTAAAGCACTTGTGGAAGAGGAAACCGACAGTTGATCAAGCAGATCTATGGTTCTCAGCTATCTGACGTTTCTTTAGCTTATTTCATGCAATGTTTCAGATCTATCTATAACGTATTAAAGTATTGAAACTATTTGAACTGTAATATGTCTATTGAAATCTTCGAAATAACTAATGTGATGTGTTGTATAAACG
The DNA here is from genome assembly GCA_023529015.1 of Papaver nudicaule. Taxonomy (NCBI): domain Eukaryota; kingdom Viridiplantae; phylum Streptophyta; class Magnoliopsida; order Ranunculales; family Papaveraceae; genus Papaver; species Papaver nudicaule. The sequence goes on along the minus strand of JAJJMA010051443.1, from coordinate 8,245 downwards.
TCATTAGGTTCTTGATCAGTTTTATTGATAGATGTTCAAGCAGATCTTTGGTTCTCAGCTATCAAGTATAACTGTTTTACTACTACTCAGATGAACAAATAAGCTTTTAACTTTTATAATTTGAGTATTAATAATTACTTACTTATATGTGAATCTAGACTTTATACTGGATCTGAACTCGACTATTTTTCATAAAATATTGCTTATAATCAGGTTTAATAGCTGATCTAGTTGTATTCCAGTTCTCACCTATCACAGGTGATTATATATGCAGAATAACTAAGTTCCTGATCGATTCCATTATATTTGTAAAAAAGACATGCACTGAAAATCGACCAACTAAACTAAAATTCTATATTGCAAATTTATTGTGAATAACTTTCCTCTGAAGTCAGTTGAAATTGTTATATTTACTCTGATCTATATTAAGAAAAACGTTCTAGGTATCAATCATGTTTTTTAAACATATTTTCATCAGATCTAAACTTCAGTCAGCTGAAATCGTTTATCATATTCAGATCTTGAAAAACTGATCATGCATTTTGAACGTAAATTTAATCATGATAAACTGTTTATATGATTCATTCTAAATATAACGATCTATTAACTGGAAATCTTAAATTCATCGAATAACTACACAACTTCCCTGATAATTTTCTGCTTTACCGGCGATTTTCAAGAAATCGAAAAGAAAAAACACATTATGAAATGAGTTTTGTAGTTTTCTGAATCATCGTCTTTGAAGTTCATCATCATTGTTTTCTCGTAAAAAAGAGTTGGAGATTATAATGTTATGTAAAATCGAAGTAATGTTAACTATAAACTCTGTTTTCAATTTGATCAACATAGTAATTCGTGAGATCAATCAAAATTGAGCTAATAAATCAAACTTTCTCTTATAATTCTTCCAGATCTAATTTTTGAAAACAATTTTCTTACTGAAACAACTAGATCTAGAGTATCAAATCTTGTTTTTTACTTTAGAAATCATTTTCATCGAAATTTTTCAAAATCTCGTAAGTTCTTTCTTGAAATCTAAAAAACAAATTCAAAAAAAAATTAAGTTTCAAGACACCGGTGGGTGCCAATGACGATACGTATTCTAGTGGTTAGAATATTACCTTCACAAGTGGACGAATATGATTCATGTTAGCTTTAGTGTGTGTTCTTGATCGGTTCTCGTAGACGTCTGGGAAGTTAGGTTTACAGCTTCAGGAGCTTTCGGTATTACTTAACCTCTAAGTATCAGACATAATTTAGACAAAGAACACACAATTTAGACAAAGAGTGTTTTCTTATTGATTCAGGAGAGAGAAACTTCCTCCCTGTAAATGACTACAAGATCAGTATTCATAGACATACAAGTATAGGCAGATAAAGTAATCTAGAACATTCTTAAACGTTATTACAGTTCTGTCCTCTAAAGTCGAGGATGTCTAACTAACTTTCCCGCCTTCTTGTTCTTTGAATACTTCTCCTTGAGTCATCTGGGATTATCTGCTTCCTTTTGGCCGGTCTTCTCGTAATGGATCATCCTGCTATTGCTTTAGTCCAATGGCAGACCACTTAATAAATAATGAAAGAACGTGAGTTGAACAAAGAGTCAAGTTGAAGTCAGTGGATCGAGTCTCTTCTATAGAGTTTGGAGTAAGAGTCGGATATTTGTACTGCTCATTCCATAGCCACAATGATTTTACAATTAATATAAAAGCCACGTGTGTTCCTTTACCAGTGTTATCTCGGGAAATCTCCTGGTACTTCCTCGTGCAGTGATGTAGAGTCTTCCTCCGGGAATGCAGCGAGTAGGTATGATACTGCTTGTCCTTTGACTGCTTTCGGGGTGACACATGCTACATCAAAATCGGACATCTGGAGTAGCCATTTCGCTGGTCTTCCAATCAGGGCGGGTTTTGAGAGGAGGAATTTGATGGGATCTTCCTTTGTGATGAGTACCACTCGATTTGAAAGTAAATAGTGTCGGAATTTCTGTATTGCAAAAACTAGGGATAAGCACGCTCTTTCAGCTTTGGGGTATCGGAGCTCTGCATCTTTCAACGTACGGCTAATGTAATATACTGGGCATTCAACTCCTCCTTCATCTTCTTGTGCCAGCAGCGCTCCAATCGCAACATCACTTGAGGCGGTGTAGAGTAGCAAGGGTCGTTCCCATACAGGGGACTTCATGAGTGCTGGTGATAAGAGTAATTGTTGAATCTTCCGAAATGCTTCTTGTTGGACAGAAGACCATACGAAATCGGCTTCTTTATTTAGTAATGGAGTGAATGAGGCCACGAAATGGGCAAGTCCTGGAATGAAGCGACGGATGTAGGATACCTTCCCCATGAAGGTTTTTAGTTCTCTTACTGTTCTTGGTGGAGGCATGGTAGTGATGGCTAGAGTCTTGGACTGGTCGACTTTGATTCCCTCCTTTGTTACCTGGAATCCTAGAAACTTTCCAGAAAAAACACCAAAGGCGCACTTTAAATGTGACAGCCCGGTTTTCTGGAGCCTCCAACGGACCCGGATTCGGCCTTTTTGGACCGGATCCGACCCGCCTGGCAAGCCCAAAACACCGGACGGCCACTCGTATGGGTCCAGAAAAGTTCCAAAACATTTTAAGAAAAATACAATTTGGTATTCAAACTCAAATAAGTCTTAACAACGAAAACTAATAATATACATTTGAATTACAATACTGTAAAATAAATTACATAACCAGAAGTACACAATTAAAAACAAAACTAACACTTCGATTTAATTCAAAATACGCAACGCCCAAGTCCCCGTGATACTCATTAATATATTTTATCAGCTAGTCTTGCTTCATCTCTGTGGAAGGGAGGAGAGAAAGGGGCAAACCACGGCTCAGTAGGAAGTTTCCAAAAATAATAAGTGCACCGAAATAAATCATGCAACGGATAAAGATAATAAAACCTTATATGCAAATCCAATTTATTCTGTAAAAGTACTTGCACCATTTTCAAAACCACGCAACATGTATATATATTTCAAAACTATTAAGTTAAGTATTTCTCAATAATTACTTACTCGATTTTACTATCAAATCAACCTTCCACAATAACACCTTAAACAATCAACCATTCAACCTTTATTTTTTCTAGGTCTTAATCTACTTGTCAGGGTTATTTCGGATACCAACCAATGTTCCCCGAACAGTCTTCCCAGGGTAGCCACCATTGATGGGATGCCATAAATGGCCTGACGATTCCACAACAAATATTCTTTCCTTTACTTTTCTTTTCTCAACAAAAACTTAATAATAATATTACCGCTCATAAATATATTTAAACTTCTATGTACAGTTAAATCCAATAAAATGCATTAATAAGAACCGTGTGATAATCAACCAATAGACAAAATTATGTTTTAACTCTTAAATCAAATATTAGTAGAATCACTTCTTTTGAATTAATATATAAACAACTCAAATGCAAATCAATATTAATCTATCAATATTTATGAAAATACAAACATCATAATTATTAATATAAAAATCAATAAAATAATTAAACTAATGCAAAAATAGGTTTTGTTTGTAAATAGGTAGAAACCCCCTACCTTAAAATATCTTTCCAAAATTCTTAATGCAACTATAACACCTTTTTCCAAGTGGAATCAAAATCCTTTATTTTTGTCTTCTTGTTAATCAAATACATTATTGAGAATGGAGGCAATAATGTATTTGTTTCTTTTGTGATAGTGATAGATGAAGAAGGATTTTGGTATTTCTACTTTTGTTCTTTTGTAAAAAGGTAAAAAGGAAAGTAGAGGGGAGAGGGAAAAGTACTGAAAGTGATGTTTTGTTTTTGTTTTTTTGTAAAAGAGAAATCGGGAAAAGTAGAGAGAAAAGAAAGAAAAAGGCACGGCTAAAATTTTTGTTTGTTAAGTTTTAGGGTTTTGAGAAGAAAGATAAATATAGCTATTTTATTAATTGCCCAAAATAAAGCAGGAGAGAGAAAACAATTTTTTGCTCGAATCATTTTTATTTCACATGTGCAAAATAAAGCAGGAGAGAGAAAACGGATTTTGGGTCAAATCATTTATTTTTTTCACATATTTAATTTAGAAAAATCAAATGACTTCCTCTTTACCAACTCATTTCTTTTTAAAGGATTAAAGTAAATATTGGAGAGATTAAAATAAATGAGATTTCTTTTCTTAGAAAATATTCTTTTACTATTTTGTAAACCAAAATAAATGGGGAAAGAAGAATAAATCTTAGTCAAACCAATAAAAACAAATTTAATCATATATGTGGTAACTTATTAATTTAGTATGTATTCCATTTTTGAACGGTTTTGAAAACTATAAATGCATATTAAACTACCCTAATACAAAGAGAACATTAATTAAATACCCCTATTATTTCAACCCCAAAATTTAGCCTTATTCAACTTTATAAATACCCCTACTATAATTTCATTCCTAAAATACTCTTCCTTATGTAATTCTTTCTCATTATATTCTACATAACATTTTTTTATTTCAAAAACACAAAAAAATGTTATACCACCACCTCCTACCATCGACACCATAACCAACACCACCTCCGCTACCACCACCACTATCACGACTACACCACCAACAACCACCACCTCCGCCACCACCACCACTATCGCACCTCCACCACCAACAACCACCACCTCCGCCACCACCACAACCAACCACCACTACGACCTCCTCCAGCAACCACCACCACTACCAAAAACCACCACCACGACCCCCTCCAGCAACCACCATCACCACCTTCCACCGCCACCACCAACCACCACCACTACAACCTCTTTATGCAACCACCACCACCTGCACCACCAACAACCACCACCACCTTTCGCCGCCTCCAGCAACCACCTCCCTCTCTACCGCCGCCGCCGCCACCGACAGCTAATAGTTCCAACATGACTTTCTTTACACCATCAGATTTTAGTGTCTAGTTGCAAACTGGACAACATTTTATGTGTCTAGTTGCCAACTAGACACTATGATTGTATGAACAGGAATCCTTGTGCCCATCAGATTTGCGTGTCTAGTTGCAAACTGGACAACATTTTATGTGTCTAGTTGCCAACTAGACACCATGATTGTATGAACAAGGACCCTGTGCACACCAGATTTTGGTGTCTAGTTGCAAACTGGACAACATTTTATGTGTATAGTTGCCAACTAGACACCAACATTAAGTGTTAAGTTGGCAAGTTGACACGAATGAGTGAACCCGACGTGACTCGAACACGCATCCTCTGGAGTCAGTTGTGCTACCATTGCACCACAGATTCTTTGTATTGAGCATTTAGTGAAAGTATGAGCTTAACATCTCACATATAGGAACCAGAAAATGAAAAGAAAACCTACACTAACCCGCTAGTTACAATAAGAAACTAGTTATTTGACTTGTCTCACTTGCAGAACCTAAATTTGATATATAACAAAATGTGAATACAAAAATACTAGACATTCAAGTTAGTGATGCTTGAATCTACCCAAAATGGCTCAGATCACACTCCCATAATCCTTGACTTGTATAAGTCAAATGTTGTCATAGGTAAAGGCTGGAAATTTTATGAACATTTTTTGCATAACAACACACGTGCTGATGAAATTTTAAAAGCATGGGCTACTGAAAAATCGGGTTCTGCAGCTTTTCTTCTAGTAGATAAACAATCAAACGCAAGAAAGCATAGCAGTGCATGGAGTAGACTTATGTTTGGTAATATGCAGCTAAGCTTTCAAATTTGCAAGAGCAGCTATCTTATCTTCAGACAACTGACAGTGATGGTAGTAATACAGCTGAAGCAGTCAGAATTGAAGGAGAAATAGAACACTGTAATGACATCATTGCAAACATGAACCAGCTAAAAGCGAAGGACAAATTCTATAATGAGATAAACAAGAATTCGAAATACTTCCATATCCGAGCAAATAGAAGAAGAGCAAGAAATCGCATTGATTCACTGAAAGCTCCAAGTGGGAATTGGTGCAAAGATAGAAACTCAATCGAAGAACTACTTATCACTCACTTCTTGAAGATTAGCACCACTTCATCACCAGCCAGCAACTATCACTTCACTCAGCATATTCCACAGTTAATATCAGATCAGGATAATGAGGCTCTCATAGCAATACCATCAGATGAAGAGATTCATGCTGCACTTATGTCAATGGAGCCGTGGACATCACCAGGCCCAGATGGTTTTTCGCCGGGGTTTTATCAGTCGCAATGGCAAGTTGTGAAACAGGATGTATGCAACACGGTTAAGAGTTTTTTCCACTCTGGTTACATCCTCAAACAAATCAACAGAACTAGAATTACACTCATCCCCAAGTCACAAACTCCTCATCGTCCGGAAGACTATAGACCTATAGCACTTTGTAATACGGTCTATAAAATTATCTTTAAAGTTATAGCCTTAAGGCTGAAAAAGCACATCGAAAGTCTGATGTCGCCTATGAAAGCAGCATATGTTCCCGGTAGGCTAATCTCAGAAAATGTTTCTCTAGTTCGGGAGATTATGCAGGCAATGAAAAGGAAAGAAGGTGCAGGTGGAGTCTTAGCGTTAAAAATGGACATGTCGAAAGCATTCGACAAGCTAGAATGGAGCTTTCTGGATGACATCTTAGATCAGTTTGGTTTTTGCAGCAAGTTCAGGCAACTTATCTCCCAATGTATAAGCACAACTCAGCTGGAAGTGATGATCAATGGCTCTCCCTCCAAACCATTTACACCAACAAGAGGTATACAACAAGGGGACCCCTTGTCCCCTTATCTGTTTATCCTAGCTATGGAATCTTTCTCAGATACCTAGCTCACTGTGAGAAGACTAAGGAAGATTACAGGAGTAAAGATCTCAAGGTCAACACCAACCATCTTTTATTCGCAGACGACTGTCTCCTCTTCTGTAAGGCAAACCTCTATCAGTCAAACAACCTACTCCAAGCTATCGAGGAATTCAGCTTATGCAGTGGCCAATTAATCAACTTCAACAAGTCAGCGATATTCTTCAGTGGTAATATGGACGTCTCAAGGTGTCAGGATTTAAGTGGCCTGTTACAAGTAAGGCAAATGGACCTAAATGAGGAGCATTATCTAGGTTTGCCATTCTTTATAGGAAGAAGAAAAAAGGTTTCTTTCACAATTCTGGTGGACAAGATGAGTTCCAAACTAGAGAAGTGGAGAAGTGTAAACATGGCTCAATCAGGTAGAACTGTGATGGTAAAGAATGTACTTAACACAATTCCAATCCATCACATGACCTCCTTCAGATTACCGGATGTTACTATAAGGAAAATGATCTCGGTTCAACATGCTTTCTGGTGTAAAAAGGACACCAATAACGGTCTACATTATACATCATGGGACAAACTGTGCAAACCAAAGCAAGAAGGTGGACTAGGATTCAGAGATATGCACTGCTTCAACCGAGCTCTACTAGCTAAATCAGCATGGAAGCTCTGTACAGATGATGACACAATATGGAAGAAGTCACTGCAAGCTAAGTATTTTGCTGATGGTGACCCGCTGAACCTACAAGTTAAGAAGAGCAACTCAACATGGTCCTGGAGAAGCATAAGTGGAGAAATGGAATTCATTAAGAAGCACAGTTGTTGGTCTATTGGTAATGGTAAGAAAATTCTCATCTGGAAGCATAAGTGGCTGCCAGAATTCTCCAATAACATCACCCCCAAAGCTACAACAACAAACTGGTCACTTTACTCTCATCTTCATCAACTACTGCTGCCAAACTCTAATGCTTGGAACATTCCTCTCATTCATCACCTCTTTGAGCCTACTGTAGCTAATGTTATACTGAAGAAATCTGTTCACTCAGAATATGCAGACAAGCTAATATGGCTCCCAGAGAAAAACGGGAAATTCACTGTCAAGTCTGCATACAGGCAACTATATGAAGACACTCATTCTTCAAGGCAGATAGACATGGAAATGAAGCAAGTGTACAAGAACCTTTGGAGTTTCAAACTCTTACCAAGAATCAAGCACTTCAAGTGTCTTACTGGTATTCTGTCCACAAGAGATAAGATTGTGAAGGTTCTTCATCACATTGATGCTACGTGCCCACATTGCAATACTGTCCTGGAAACTGATACTCATGTGCTTATGCAATGTAATCTTCCAAGAGCAGTGTGGTTCGGAATGATTGGTTACCATGTTCAACAAGGAGACACTCTTAAAAGCTGGGTTCTGAGCTGGTTTAACAGTTTACAGAAG